>JAKCPI010014928.1:0-23964 GCA_023213315.1 Euborellia annulipes | reverse complement strand
CCCATCATCCTACCGAAACCTCCTCAGCCACATTCTCCAAAATGACCGTCGCCCTCCTCTCCCCCCCTACAGAGTCACTGCACATTTTTTTCTCCATCCTCCTCCCCTCCCATCAGGTTACCACATCTCGCTCTCAGCCATAATCTTCTGTCCTCCTCAGATGCATCTCTCGGTCCCTTAGATAGGCTTCCATCCCGATTTCCTTTTTAATTAAGTTATAAAGTTTGCAGTAGGTGGAATTATCCACTCTACCCCAGTCCGCACCCCTGTATCGTCTGGTCCATTTTTCTCCTCAGCATTTCTTCCATTTCTTCCTTTCTTTTGAGCTGGACTGGTCGCTTAGCCAGTTTTTTATATTTTCCTGGAAGGCCCAATCTCTTTCCATCTCTCTTGCCATTGCGTTTCCCCACGCTGTACCACAGCCATTTTCCAGATCCCTAACTATCTGGCGTATACAGATCTTTGGCCACCTCTCCTCACTCATCGCCCCGATATGCTGTATGTATGCCAGTATTTTCTTCCAGGCGACTATCTGCAATTTTGTTCTGCCCAGTTCCATTCTCCAGATGTAGTCCGGGGTATTCCTGTCCAATCCAGTTATCATCTTGAAGTATCTTGCGTGCGTCCTCTCTACCTCTCTTCTCTCTTCCCACCCCCATACTTCCGCTCCATACATAACCACCGACTGGACCAGTGTCTCAAACAAGTAGATTTTTCTTTTTATATCTTGCAGACCGCTTCTCTTTGCTATCCCCCACGCCATATTTATTATCCTTCTAGCCTTGGCATTTTGTGTTTTTTATTTGATCTCCCCTTGAATTTCCAGATGTGAACCAGTAGCCCAGATACTTCACCCTCCCCCTCTCTTCCACTTCCTGCTCGCCTATGCGCCAGGCTTCCTTCTGTCTTCTGCCGCCTTTTCTGAACACCACCATATGTGTTTTTTTACCGTTGATCTCTAGTCCGTTTTTCTCACTGTATTCATTCAGGTATTTCATCATCTCCCTCATCTCTTCTTTAGCGTCCGCCACTATAGCCACGTCATCCGCGTACTTCAAGCAGAAAATCTTTTGGTTTCCCATTACAGTGCCTCCGATATTTCTCTTTTCCCATTCATTCTCCATATCATTGGTATAAACATTAAACAGGGTGGGGCTAAGAGGACATCCCTGCCTAACACCTTTACTTGTCCAGAATATCTTGGAATTTCTGCTTGGTGACATTCTATTCCTCGTTTCCCTATATATTTCCTTCAGCATTCCCAGCATTCGCCCGTTGATTCCAATCTTTTCTATTTTTTCCATCAGCCTCTCCCTGTCTATTTTGTCAAATGCGGATCTGAAGTCAACAAAGAGGACAAAGAGTTTGCCGTTTTTCTTCTGAATTTTTTTCTCTATGATTGAGTTCAGTGTGAAGATGTTATCTCGGGTGCCATATCCTCTTCGAAAACCCGCTTGGCTCTCCCTTATTTTCCCCTCAGCCTCCAACCATATGCAGAGTCTTCTGTTGAGCACATTGGCTAATATTTTGTAAGAGCTGTTAAGGAGAGAAATGCCCCTGTAATTCTGGGGGATCTCTTCACCTCCCTTATGTATAGGATAGATGATTGCTTCCTTCCACTCCTCTGGGATCCTTCCTTCCTTCCAGATATTATTTAAGGCTTCTCTTAGGGCATTCTTCATTTCCTCGGTTCCGAATTTGTAAAACTCATTGATTATGCCATCGGTACCCGGGGCTTTCTTCTTCTTCAGCTTTCTTAGAACCTCTTCTATTTCTGCCTGTTCTATGTCTCTATTTAAGTATTTATTTTCTTCTTCTAGGCCCACTGTGGGTTCGTTGTCACCCTCGGGCATTCTTCTTTCTGTTTCTTCCCCTTCCATTAATGTTTTAAAATGATTGATCCATTCCTCCTCACCAATCATAGTACCTTGACTTGTTCTTTTTTTTTCTGTATCTTTGAACCACTCGCCAGAACTGAGTATTATTCCTGCATCCCTCCACTTCCTCCCATTGTCTTTTGATTTGTTCTTTGTATAGTTCTTTTCGGCGCTCCTTCATTTGTCTTCTTTTCTCCAAGTATTCCCTTCTGTCCTCTACTTGGTTATTCCTTCTGTATCTTTTCAGGGCCCTTCTCATGTTCCTCTTCAATGATACGTACTTCCCATCCCGCCCCCTCGAAAATTTTGTAGTTTTGTTCAGTTTTGCCTGCGTTGCCGTCTCAATTAGTATCTGATTTATTTTTCCCAGTCTCTCTACGCCCGTTGCCGGGTTATGTGTGTTCTTTCGCCAGTTTCTTCTTAGCTTATTCTGAAAACTTTCCGTGTTTTCCCTCCACCTCCATCTCGTCACTTCCTCTTCCACCTCCTGATTATCTTCCAAAAAAAGATTTTTCTGAATTTTGAAGTGTACCTCAATTGGGAAGTGGTCCGATTCCCACCTCTCCGCTACTTCCAGTCTCTCCACCTTGCTTGGGCATATCTTTTCCTTCTCCATCACGTAGTCAATCACTGAGGAGCCTCTGGGCCCGCAGTAGGTATATCTACCAATTTCATCTCCCTCTGTTCTTCCGTTTTTTATCCTCATCCCATTTATGCAGCAGAAATCTAACAATTTTTTCCCTTCTTGGTTTAGAATTAAGTCTTGTGACCTCTTCCCCTTGTCTTCGAACTCCTGGCCCACTCTCGCATTCATGTCCCCCATGATTAGTGTTTCTTCTTCGTCCTTCTCTTCCGCTAGAAGTGCTTCCAATTCCTCCCTTGTTTTTTCCACACCATCGCTGTTATACACCGTGATTATTCTAAGCTTTCCCTCCCCTCTCTTCAACCTGACCTCCAGTCCATATTCCCACTCCGTCACTCTGGCCTGGATTCCGGTCTTCGATCTCATTCCCACCAACGTCCCCCCACTTGCTCTTCCCCTGATGTGTGTTTTTGTAGCACCCTTAGTGTAAATTTTAAATTTCTTCCCGAGGATTGCCCTTGTTTTGTTTTCGTTTTCCTTCCTTAGCCATGTTTCGAGCAAAACTATTATGTCGAAATTCTCTAGGTATTCCCAAAAGTCCTCCTCTTTACTGTTTAGGCCTGCTACGTTCCATAGTAAAATTCTCACATTGTTGTTGCATCAAAGAACTTGGTGGAGACTATTAAAGGGTGATAGAATGGATGAAGGACTGATGAAGGTGCTGAGGATGGTGGAAAGGCGATGGGTCGAGGAGGAAAGGAGAGCCAAAACCCAATAAGGGTACGGCTTGGGACTCATCCAGTACATAGATGTTAAGCGGGATTACAAATTGTGTATGCTGTTTATTATGTATATTATTTTGTATCTATTATGTGCTGAATAAAAAAAAAAAAAAAAAAAAAAAAAAATATTTAGCCATCATTGGCGTAACTATGGAGGGGAGGTGCATTGAACAAAACAGTGAGGCATAATCTTTTAGATATAGGCATAGGCGTAGCCAGAAATTTTCGATGGGGGGGTTCAGGATGATTTCTCCCCCCCCCCCTACTAATAGGGCAGTATAAGGCGTCTAATGAAATATATAACTAGCCAATCCGCCCTCCTGGACCCCCCTCGAGCTCCTGGCTCGGGCCCTCCCTTTTTAATTAAGTGCCACAATTTTTCTTTCAATTCGTTTCAGGCAATAAAAAATGCAACCCTCACATTAAGAATTTTAGATATATCCCTATTATAGCAGAGTTTCTGCCTGGTTTATTTCTGTTGATCCGAGTTCTATCTCAGATCTCTATAAGAAAAAAAAATAAAAAATTTATTTATATAATAATTTTTATTATTTTTCATTTGAGGGATTTAATCAATTTTAGCAGGCTTTAATTTTTTAAAAAGCACTACAAAAATCAATTCTTTTCAATGGGAAAATTCTGAATTTTCTTGAATTTTTTGACTTTCCTTTAAAAAAATTATTTTATTTTATTTTTTTTTTTTTTTTTTAACTAGAGAAAATTATTATATTTTTACTTTCTCTTACCCTATACCGGGTGGGCCAATAGTGCGTGGACGGAAGATTGTGGGCTTATTAACGGACATTTTTAAAATTTGTTGATCGCACATAATGTGGGGCCTTTAGGGCTACAAATTAAAAATATTTTTGTTCCAATTGCACCTCATATACAGGGTGGTCCATATCAAAGTTATGTTTTTTTAAATGGAACGCCCTGTATATTATTGCATATTTGGATTCTACGGCCAATTTTAGTATGAGTTTATGTCATGCAATGTATTCCAAACCAAACCGTTTAGCCACAAATCGGGCTTTAGTGAAAAAACTGCTGTCTGGAAAAAAATTGAATATCTCGCGAACCATAAAACTTAGGGGACTGTTCTTTTGGGATGTTATTAACCATGAAATGTACTAATGTAGGCCAGATGGGGAACCCGGAATTATTCTTATGTTGGGAGAAATGGCCATGCCAATTTGGAAAATTTCAATCATGGGTAACTTCATTTTTTCAAATGGAACATGCTACTTTTTTTTATGTCATGGGACGTGAAATTTAATTAGCTTTCAGATGATATAAGGTTGTCTATATCTATCTTTGGTAATTTTATTTTTATTTCAAAATATCTGATAACGAAAAAAAAAATATTTATTATAGACAAAATAATTGAAAAAAAATCCAAACGCAAAACAAAATTGTAATAAATGGAAAAAATATGCTAAATATTCGAAAATGTCTTTAAATTTCCTTTAAAATGATTTATTTGAACTTCTCGAAAAAAAAAATTAGGGTTATGTTCAGGTTAGGAGGTGCGCCATCTTGTTGACAAACCATAACCCGAATTTGAGCAAGCGGGACTTCTTTGAGAAGTTCAAATAAATGATTTTAAGGGAAATTTAAAAACATTTTCGAATATTTAGCATATCTTTTCCATTTATTACAATTTTGTTTTGCGTTTGGATTTCTTTTTAAATTATTTTGTCTATAATAAAAATTTTTTTTTTTTCGTTATCAGATATTTTGGAATAAAAAGAAAACTACCAAAGATAGATATAGACAACCTTATATCAGCTGAAAGATAATTGAATTTCACGTTCCATGCCATAAAAAAAAGTAGCATGTTACATTTGAAAATGAAGTTACCCATGATTGAAATTTTCCAAATTGGCATGGCCATTTCTCCCAACATAAGAATAATTCCGGTTCCCATCTGGCCTACATTAGTACATTTCATGGTTAATAACATCCCAAAAGAACAGTCCCCTAAGTTTTATGGTTCGCGAGATATTCAATTTTTTCCAGACAGCAGTTTTTTCACTAAAGCCCGATTTGTGGCTAAACGGTTTGGTTTGGAATACATTGCATGACATAAACTCATACTAAAATTGGCCGTAGAATCCAAATACCATATACAGGGCGTTCCATTTAAAAAAACATAACTTTGATATGGACCACCCTGTATATGAGGTGCAATTGGAACAAAAATATTTTTGATTTGTAGCCCTAAAGGCCCCACATTATGTGCGATCAACAAATTTTAAAAAATGTCCGTTAATAAGCCCACAATCTTCCGTCCACGCACTATGGGCCCACCCGGTATATGAAAAATATATAGAGAGAAAGTATTGATTGTATTATAGAGCTTAAATATCTAGTCATGGCTTGGGTCCAATGGGGGGTTTGAACCCCCCAAATCCCCCCCCCGTGGCTACGCCTATGGATATAGGCCTAAAGAACTTCATTCTCTTCTTGTGATTGCTTTATATTTAAAAGCTCTATAATTTGAGATATTTTTGAAGTTTTTCTAGAATGCAAAGTTCTTTTGTCACGGGCATTGAACGAGGACTGGTAAAGAGATAGAAAGATTTTGTACTGACTCTTCTTTTAAAAAACTGCTCGCAGAGCACACAACTTTCTCCTACTTCGATAATTGGATGTTGTGTTCTGTGATTGTCCCACCAAATTTTTTCGTCGACGTATAATTTTCAAGAGTATATTAGAAACTTCACTAATTTAGTGCATAAAAAAGTCAGGAATTATTATTAATTAAAAAAAATATATTTTTTAGTCATAATTAAACAAACAAAAAAAGAATTTTTTTTATGACACGAGTATTTGGACTTCAACCTTTATTTAATAATTAAGTGAAGTGTCCGTGGATTTAGTGGTAAGGAAGCCCACTGTTGATTAGGTTGGAGATCCCGAGGTTTGACTCCCAGGGGCCAGAGGCCACTTAATTCACCAGAAAAATAAAATAACTCAGAAAATATATAAAAATAAAATTGGCAAATATCTTAAGTTGATTAGCTATAGATATTTAATTAGAGCCCTTTCCGGGAAAAAGAATTAGGTGAAAAAAATAAAAAAACTTTCTATATTATGTTGCCGATGTTTCGAGAGCTTGTCACCCCCCCCTTAATTCTGACAATTTGCTTGCCCTGAAGATGAGTGTGACTAGTTCGAAAGTTTGACTGTCTTTTGTATTTGTGCACTAGCGAAGTCAATCAACAATTTATTATGAATTCTTAACCCGCATGGTCCTGAAGAAGGAGTCGTTAGAACTCCAAAACGTATAGCGAGAGGGGGAGAAGATGCGAATAAATTTGACTGATAAATGCCCGGCCCTGCAATGGAATATTTCAAAAACCACAAAAATAAAAATAAATTTAATTAAGCAAGAAATAAAAAAAAAAATCTTCAAATAATAAAATTTTTTTAAAAATTTTTTCTAAAAAAATTTTATTTTATGTTTCTTTGAAAAATTAAAATTTTTTTTTAAAAACCCCATAAAAGAGAAAATTTTATAAAATGTGGTTTTTTTGGTGCTATTGAATTTAAAAAGGTATACATCTTTTAAAATTTCCCAAAAAAGTATGTGATTGAGTAGGAAAAAATATATAGGAAGGAGAACCTATCTATAAGGAGCAAAAAAATATTTTTTATTATTTTAAAAAAAGTAAAAAACGCTACTTAGGTGGGTTTCTGAAATAAACGATTAATTAACAAAGAAAAATATTTTTTATCCAAAGGAAAAAAAAACTTTATTGTTGATTTTCTCAAAACTCGATGTTTGGTCTTTGACACACCATTGTATAACAGGGTCCAAATACCTTTCCAAATTTTTAATTATCAACATCCTTCTAAATAGTCAATTTTACTATAATTTTTTTTTAAATGCTACATATCGACGAGACGTTTAGAACATAAACATCAAAGCATATTATAAATCTGTAAAAAAAAAATTTCATCCTGATCGGTACAGTATTAAACATGCTTATCAAGGAAAATTATAATCAAATTTCAAACATGTTGAAATTAAGAAAAAAGTAAGAAAATAGTTTCCGAAAATAGGTGGAGTATAGATAGCTATAAATTACAAAGAGATGTTGCAATTTAAGGGGGGAGGGGTGAATGGCGCCTATAAAGTTCAAACTCGCTAGTGTGATGAGGAAAAATAAACTTCCTCTTTGAAAAGAGATATCTATTTACAAATTTTTCGAGTTGCTTGCAACATATTGGACAAAGAGATGGATAGACAGGCAATTCGGGCAATTAAACCGATCTCAATAATTGAATGTAACAAAAGCACAAAACACGATTAGTCAATCAGCAGAGAGCATCTGCGTTCATTTGGAAAAAAAAAAAAAACAAGAGAAGAGGGTCGGAACTTTCACAGTGTGATCTCGAATTGGCAAGTAGAAAAATCAAATGGTAGAAAAAAAAATAAATAAATAAATACTGTGCCACAAGAGGAGGACTTATGCAATTAATTACTTTCATTTCCAGCTTGATGTTTAAACAACAACAAATGCTAATTTGTCTTTGAAAAATTACAAGAGGATTTTATTTATTATAAAAAGATGACTGATTGATGTTTAATAGATTAGATTCTTATTAGAGAAATTTTCTAAAGTAAATGAATATCGTAAGCCACAAATAATGGCATAAAAGGCGGTTAATTTATTCCATGCTAATCAAGATATTTGATATTATAAGATGTAATAATTATTATATTATAAATGTGATAGAAATTGCTATACGATATCAAATGCTAGACGCATAACAATTAGATTTCTAAATGAATGGAAAAGGAGATTTTTAGAGTGACGTAGATCTTGTAGTAAGAAATAAAGAAAAGAGCGATTGCAGGCAGCTGCGTTTATTGGTCACAAGACATTTTGTGGAATTTTGTTAACAGGCTTCAGCCCTGAGGATGGTCGTATATCTGATCGAAACGTCGGTTGAAGTGACCAATAAACGGAGAAAATTATTTGATATAAAATTTTCTTAGTTTTTTTTTTATTAAGGTCTTTTTCGGCATCTGAGGCCATTTAGAGCCCATCACTATTTATTTCAAATAATTCGTAGTCAATTAAAATGAAATAAATTTTTTTTCGCTTGGGACGGGAAACGAACCCGGGAAGCTAGTGTCTTCTCTCTGAGCCACGGGTCACGGGCAAAATTTGGTTGGTTAAAAAGGAAAATTTCAAAATAGTCATAATAGAAAAAGACACATTCAAGTGCAAGATAGAGCAGAGTTGTGCCATGCCTGGGTTCAAATACTGGAATTACTAACTAGCAGCCCGCCTTGGGCGCTCAACAAACAGACAGATAGACACTCTATTTTTAGGTTATATAAAAATTAATTCGTTTTTTCTTGCTGTTTATTTCAATTGATTGCTAGACAATCGCACGACACTAATGAATTTTTCGATTAAGGGGGTGTAGGAGAGGCGTCTAATCGTACTTAAAAAAAAAAAAAAAAAACTAGACTATTATAAGGAATTTTTCAATGACGTTTTTTTTTTTTTTTAAATTAATTATATTCATAAAGGATTATTGGATCAGGAAGTTATTATTTTTTTAATGACTTAGTTCCGGGGTGACCGAGCCGGAGCTCGGTCTTTTTTTTTTTATATTGATAAAATTGTAAAAAACTAAAAAAAGTACATCAGTGAAGTACGAATACTCGAGGGGCGCAATTTGATTTGTATAGAAGAAATAAGAAAATATTTAAAAGAAATTATTATATAACGAGATAAATAACTTGCTCCTCAATGGAAACATCAATAAAAACACCAAAATAAGAAGTAACAGTCCAGGGAGAGCTTTGAGGAATAGCAACATTACTGGGTGGATACTTAGAGGAGACAGTGCCTCATAAGAATACATTAATCATGAGATATAAGAGAGTTGCCCAGGAAATGCGTCAGCCTGGAGACAATTAAAAATTATTATTTTCAATAAAATTAATTAATAATAATCAGAAATTAGTATTTTAATATTATAATTTAAATAATAGGTATTTTTCTACTAATTGGCCTTTTGACATTATTAAATTAAATACATTGTTAGTAATTATTGATATAAAAAATTAAATTTACAAAATTGCACATTAATTGAATTTTAATATTCGTGGAGGGATATAAATCTGTGGGTCCAGAGTAAAGAGAGGGAGGGTTTGACCAGGAAGCAAGCCCACTAGGCTTTGAATATTATAAAATCTTTAAAACGAAAATTAGAAAAAGCTAATAAAGTACACCAGTAAGGTACTACTACTCGAGGTTTCCTGAAGAGGAAACGTAGCGCAATTTGTTTTCTATCCCGGAAATAGCAAATATTTAAAATTTGAAAGAAATCTTTAAAGAGAATTTCGAGAAAATTGGAAAAAACTAAAAAAGTACACCAGTAAAGTACTAGTACTCGAGGTGTCCTGAAGATGAAACGTAGCGCAATTTGTTTTCTATCCCGGAAATAGCAAATATTTAAATAATGGTTAATTCCAGGAGGAGTGGCTGAATATATATTGAGTAGTGAGGGGTATCCAGGCAGCCAGAAAAACAATAAAGAAAATTAAATTTGTCTTTATTTATTTCATATACTTTTGTCTACGTTTATACGGGCTCCTAAAGACACATAAAACAGGGATGCCAATTAGACCAATAGTAAGTAACTGTCAAGGACCCACTGAGAAAATATCGAAATATTTCGCGAATATTTTTGCTAATGTCGTTGGTAAAAACAAATTTCATATAAGAAACACCTTTGAGTTTGTTGATAAAATAAGAGAAATTGGCAATATTCCACCACATATGAAATTGATTTCGTACGATGTTACCAATCTATATACCAATGTTAAAAACGAAAAAGTCATAGAATTAATTAGAAATAAATGGGATTTAATAAAAGAATATACCAACCTAGATATTGATACTTTCCTGAGAGGGGTGAAAATTATAATGCAGGGAAACTTTTTTAAATTTAATAACGAACTCTATAGATTAACAAGTGGGCAAAGCATGGGAAACTCAATATCGGGGCATTTTGCAAATTTTGTTCTCGAAGACCTTGAGGAAGAAATAATTGGTAAATTAAACCTTCCATTCTTCTTTAGATATGTCGATGATTCTATAACTTGCATCGAAGAGAGCAAAATAGATGAAATTTTATCAACACTCAACAACTATGATAGCCACATAAGTTTCACATATGAACTAGAAACAAATGGTAAAATAAATTTTCTCGACTCCACAATAATTAGAGACGTAAATGGTAACTTAAAAATAGACTGGTTTCGGAAAACAACACAAACAACAAGGATCCTAAATTTTAATTCCCGGCACCCTTATAATCACAAAATAAACACCCTTCAAAATATGGTATCACGAATGATAAGAATTGCTGACGAACCCTTTTGGGAAAAAAACAAAAATATCATTCATGAAATCGCCACCCAAAACAATTATCCAAACAACATTGTAAAAATGGTCATTGACAAAGTCATAAAAAAATATAAACACCCACCTGGAAATAATGTTGCCCCGCTAAATGAAAATACAAGATATTTTGGCCTGCCCTACATTCCAGATGTAAGTGACCGCCTCAAAAAATTCTAACTGGAAACGACATTTCCATTGCTCTAAGACCCACCAACTCAATTCGCAGTCTGTACAACCATAAAGACCCTATTGATAAAACATCACGCACTAATGTCGTATACAAAATTAATTGTAAAGGAGGAAGAGATGGACAAACATGTAATAAACATTACATCGGGCAAACAAAAAGACATCTTCAAACACGTGTTTCCGAGCACAAGGCATCCGTAGTGAAAAAACAAACATCAACTGGCCTATCTAAACACTGCCTCCTCAATGGACATATCTTTGACTGGGATGACGTAAGGGTAGTTTTCAACGAAAAAACCCAATCAAAACGAGATATATTAGAAATGATCGCCATCAAAAAATAATTTAGAAAGAGCTGTCAATGACCATTTAGACATAGCGGGCCTTAATAATTGTTACGACAACATTATTAAAAAGTTAAAATTGTTTTGATTAGATATGAGTGAGATGAGAGAATTTATTTTTGTTTTGTGAATAAATAAAATAGAGAAAGAGGGAAAAAAAAAAAAAAATTTCATATTAAAAATAAAACTTTTTCTATTTTTATATAAATCCCTATTAATATAAAAAGAAAGAAAGACTCAATTTTATATCACTATTGAACCAGAAGTCATGCCATCCGACGAATGTTCACTCAAACACATTGTCAGGAGTTGCCAAGGGCCTGTATAAGCTCGAGGCAAATAACATTTGTAAGTTATCACCACACTATTTATTCTCTCTTCTCTCTCGTTAATAATGGAATATAAAATTTTTTGCTATTTGTCTTTATATCTGTAAACAACAAAAAAAAAAAAAAATGTAGCAGTGATGTACTATAATTGTAATCTTGTGTATTTTATAATTTTTAAGGTCCTGATGAAGGCCGGAATATCGGCCGAAACGTAGACAAAAGTATATGAAATAAATAAAGACAAATTTAATTTTCTTTATTGTTTTTCTGGCTGCCTGGATACCCTCACTACGCAAATATTTAAAATTTGAAAGAAATCTTTAAAGAGAATTTCGAGAAAATTGGGAAAAACTAATAAAGTACACCAGTAAGGTACTAGTACTCGAGGTGTCCTGAAGATGAAACGAAGCGCAATTTGTTTTCTATCCCGGAAATAGCAAATATTTAAAAATTGAAAGAAATCTTTAAAGAGAATTTCGAGAAAATTGGGAAAAACTAATAAAGTACACCAGTAAGGTACTAGTACTCGAGGTGTCCTGAGGATGAAACGTAGCGCAATTTGTTTTCTATCCCGGAAATAGCAAATATTTAAAAATTGAAAGAAATCTTTAAAGAGAATTTCGAGAAAATTGGGAAAAACTAATAAAGTACACCAGTAAGGTACTAGTACTCGAGGTGTCCTGAAGATGAAACGAAGCGCAATTTGTTTTCTATCCCGGAAATAGCAAATATTTAAAAATTGAAAGAAATCTTTAAAGAGAATTTCGAGAAAATTGGGAAAAACTAATAAAGTACACCAGTAAGGTACTAGTACTCGAGGTGTCCTGAAGATGAAACGTAGCGCAATTTGTTTTTCTATCCCGGAAATAGCAAATATTTAAAAATTGAAAGAAATCTTTAAAGAGAATTTCGAGAAAATTGGGAAAAACTAATAAAGTACACCAGTAAGGTACTAGTACTCGAGGTGTCCTGAAGATGAAACGTAGCGCAATTTGTTTTCTATCCCGGAAATAGCAAATATTTAAAAATTGAAAGAAATCTTTAAAGAGAATTTCGAGAAAATTGGGAAAAACTAATAAAGTACACCAGTAAGGTACTAGTACTCGAGGTGTCCTGAAGATGAAACGTAGCGCAATTTGTTTTCTATCCCGGAAATAGCAAATATTTAAAAATTGAAAGAAATCTTTAAAGAGAATTTCGAGAAAATTGGGAAAAACTAATAAAGTACACCAGTAAGGTACTAGTACTCGAGGTGTCCTGAAGATGAAACGTAGCGCAATTTGTTTTCTATCCCGGAAATAGCAAATATTTAAAAATTGAAAGAAATCTTTAAAGAGAATTTCGAGAAAATTGGGAAAAACTAAAAAAGTACACCAGTAAGGTACTAGTACTCGAGGTGTCCTGAAGATGAAACGTAGCGCAATTTGTTTTCTATCCCGGAAATAGCAAATATTTAAAAATTGAAAGAAATCTTTAAAGAGAATTTCGAGAAAATTGGGAAAAACTAATAAAGTACACCAGTAAGGTACTAGTACTCGAGGTGTCCTGAAGATGAAACGTAGCGCAATTTGTTTTCTATCCCGGAAATAGCAAATATTTAAAAATTGAAAGAAATCTTTAAAGAGAATTTCGAGAAAATTGGGAAAAACTAATAAAGTGCACCAGTAAGGTACTAGTACTCGAGGTGTCCTGAAGATGAAACGTAGCGCAATTTGTTTTTTATCCCGGAAATAGCAAATATTTAAAAATTGAAAGAAATCTTTAAAGGGAATTTCGAGAAAATTGGAAAAAACAAAAAGTGCACCAGTAAAGTACTAGTACTCGAGGTGTCCTGAAGATGAAACGTAGCGCAATTTGTTTTTTTATCCCGGAAATAGCAAACATTTAAAAATTGAAAGAAATCTTCAAAGGGAATTTCGAGAAAATTGGAAAAAACTAAAAAAGTACACCAGTAAAGTACTAGTACCCGAATTTTCCCAAACATGAGACCTAGCACAATTGCATATTTGGACCACAAATAGTATATATTTAAAATTTGATAAAAATCGTTAGAGCCGTTTTCGAGAACTGATATGCATATAAATAAACAAACAAACGTACATTGCTCGTTTAATATAATTAGATAAAAATCGTTAGAGCCGTTTTCGAGAACTGATATGCATATAAATAAACAAACAAACGTACATTGCACGTTTAATATAATTAGATTTAAAATTTGATAAAAATCGTTAGAGCCGTTTTCGAGAACTGATATGCATATAAATAAACAAACAAACGTACATTGCTCGTTTAATATAATTAGATTAGATAGATTAAAAAATTAATGAAATTAATTTTTTTTGTTTTCAAGCAAATACAGCAAACTATCAGTCCCAATAATCTTTATTATTATTTTTTTTTTAATTAAAAATGAATTTATTGTTATTATTAATCACATTTTAATTAAGAAAATTTTTAAATAAGATTGGTAGATATATTTAAAATTTATGTGTCAAATAGTTCCGCACACTTGCAAAAGATGGCAGGCTAGTCTAATAGCCGATCCTCTATTAGCCTAGATCTGGCATATTTTTATATATCTAACAAAGCTGTGACTGTTATTTATTGGCGAGGCCAAATATCCCATGGCCCTCGGGAATCGAACCCAGGAGCTCCAGCTGTCCATTGCACCAGGCTACCGGACCCTACCCCTCAATAAAAAAACACTCACAGTCTTGTTAAATATATCTATGACTAGTTAAGTTCGAATCGAGGTATTTTGAATACTTCTATTTTATTCAAATATATA
This sequence comes from Euborellia annulipes, assembly GCA_023213315.1. Lineage (NCBI taxonomy): Eukaryota > Metazoa > Arthropoda > Insecta > Dermaptera > Anisolabididae > Euborellia > Euborellia annulipes. Next base: position 9,636 of record JAKCPI010014928.1, on the reverse strand, counting down.
GATCTCGAAAAATATTTCACTACATTATATTATTTATCATAAATTCATTTTTAAATTAAAAAAAAATTAAAGGTTATTGGGACAGATGGTTTGCTGCATTTGCTTGATAACAAAAAAATTAATTTCCTTAATTTTTTAATAAGTCATTAACAAAATTATAACTTTCTGACCCAATAATCCCTTATGAATATAATTAATTTTAATAAAAACCTCACTGAAAAATTCCTTATAATAGTCTAGTTTTTTTAAAGTACGATTAGACGCCGCTCTTACACCACCTTAAGTTAATAATTAAGAATGGAAGATTCAATTTGTGATTTGGTCGAGTTGCCTAAACTTCAGGAGGAATTAACTTTCAAATCCTATGATAATTAAATTAACCCCGTAGTGGCTGCAATCACAAAACTCCTCTCAGGCCTCCTTAATATAGACCTACAAATTGATGAATTAATTTAAAATAAAGTTCAACCTTTAAGATCAAAGTCAAATGATTTTGTCAGTAGACTATTCTAATATAAAATAACATAATTTAGTCAGTTAATGGAATTCGAAGCTCTATAAAAATGTTGTGAATTGATTAATAAAAAAGATTTGTTGGCTTGTAGCCTATGAAAGAGATTGGCCATTAAAATTCGGTGCTACACGGCCTCAAATGGCCATTTGAACAAAAAGCAACCAAACAGAACTCCCTTCCACTCGCCTCCTCTTAACAAGGTAATATATTTGATCTCTCTCCCACTCTCTTTTGAAATTAACAAAACGTTCGCACTATTGAAATTTTAATTAGTTTCTTTTATTTATTAATACAATCAAATGCGGTATATACTGTAGATTAACAGAAAATACCGCCCGAAATTGAGATTTATAATAAAAATTGGATTGGTTAACTAAATAAAATTCATTTCGATTCATTCAGCGATTTCGCATACAAATTATTGTATTAAGCGCCTTTAACATTTGATATTTTCAATATATAGCTATTAATATCACATTTTATATATCAATAATAATAAAATATACGTATATGTAAATGTCTTGATTGGCATGGAACGAATTAAACTCCTTAAGATATTACGGATTACGATAATCATTTACTTTGTAAAATTCCTCTAAGGTAATTCATAGAAAAAATAGAAATAAGTAGTCTATACTAAATATATTAAAATTTTCTATTCATTAAGATAACTTTGTTCAAAACCGTATTAATTTATGATTTTTCTTAAGATGAAGGGAGCGGAATTTTTTTCTTAAACGAACTCAGGTCCGGTTGCTCCACTTCTAGTCAACTAAATTTATCCGATCGATAGCAAATTATCGACATAGTAAACAAGAATTCGCTTAACCTCCGAGTTTTTCACATATAATTAGCAATCTGAGGTATAAGGGAAGATTTGTGAAGTTAGCAACTTAATAAAAGCATCATTTATAAAAATTATAAAAAATAAAAATAAAAGTTAATTCACCTCTTAGTTAAGCCTTATACTGAACTTTCAGTCTAAAGTACTAGTACTTTACTGATGTACTTTTTCACTTTTTTTGATTTTCTCAAAATTCGCTCCAACGATTTTGATTTCTTCTTCTTTCTTTGCCGTTATTATTCCCGTGGCGGTAAAGGGGTCAGCGGAATGGGGGTGTTTTTTTTTGCGACCGGAAGAAATAGAACAGGCCGGCCCGTCACAAGGTCTGACGCGTGTTGAAAATGTATTATAGAAGGAAGGGACTGACATAAAAGAATAGGACTGCCAGTCCCAGCTCGGGTAGCTCGTGGTCGCCATCCACGTATCCACAAGATATGGGCCCCTGAGCAATCCATCGATTTTGATTAAAATTCAAAAATCAATTATTTTTTAGATGCTCTTTAAAATGTATATTGCACTCGGGGCTTGGTGTAGAGGTTAGCGTGCTAACCTCGAATACCAAATGTCGCGGGTTCGGACCCCAGGCAGTCCGATGATTTTATTTAAGCCATTTTGGATACCAAATGGCTTAAATAAGAATGCCTGGACCCCAAATAAATATATATTATTAAATAACGGTTATCGTAAAAGTCTTAAATGGCCTAAGTTGCCAAAAAGACTGTGTGAATGTGAGAGTGAATGTGAAAAAAGTGTGAGTAAAAAAAAAAAAAAAAAAATGTATATTCTCATTTTGCCAATGAAATCTTTTGAAGCACACTTTACTTTTGTACTTCATAGGGAACATAGGAGAAATGGTTGCCATGGTAACAAAATATAAATATTTTTCCCATACTTATAAAATTTACATCTTGAATTTGAATAAATCGGTGGAAACGTAAATATATGTCGACACAAAAAATCTGGTGTGACAAGCACTGAACACACTTATTGAAGGTAAGACCGGCCGGACGCACGGTCTGACGCCTGTCGGAAATATAGAAGGAAGGGACATACATGTAAAGAACAGAAAAACTGCCAGCCTCAGCTCGAGCAACTCGTAGTCGCCATCCACGAACCCACAAGATGGGCCCTTTAGCAAAATTCATTTTAATCCAGTACGTTACTTGATTGTTGAAAGCTATCAAACACAAGATATTATGGAATTTTGAATGCTTCTTTCGATCTTTTTAAATGTATATATTTCACGGTTTTTACTTTCTCTTACCTATGTATATATGTAATATATATATAGAGAGAAAGTATTGGATTCATGTCAAAAATTCGATGTCGAGATTTTGATGGATCTTCACGTTTTGAGGTCCCCTGAATCCAAAAAAAGTGGTTTTCGCGACATGGTCTGTCTGTGTGTGTGTCTGTCTGTGTGTCTGTCTGTGTGTCTGTGAACAAAATATCTCAAGGACGAAAAGAGCTAGGAGGTTGAAATTTTATATTTAAGTTAGGCACCCCCATGGAACGTGACACGAAGCTTTTGAACAAAATCGACCAAAGAGTACTAGTACTTTACTGATTCACTTTTTCAGTTTTTTTCAATTTTCTCTAAATTTTCTCCAACGATTTTTTTTTAAATTCAAAAATCAATTATTTTTTAGATTCTCTTTAAAATGTATATTCTTATTTTGTGATTGAAATCTTCTGAAGACCACTTTACTCTTGTACTCCATTGAACAGATAGGAGAAATGGTTGCCATGGTAACAAAATATAAATAATTTCCCAAACTTATAAATTTTACATCTTGAATTCAAATGTACCCTACTGTCGGTAACTAAATATATCTCAACACAAAAAATCTGGTGTGACAAGCACAGTTCACAACTTTCGATTACCGAAGGTAAGAGAAAGTTGTGTGCTGTGCGCCAGCCACACCAGATTTTTTTTAGTGCATATCGATCCAAACTCCAGAGCTGTAAAACACGGGGCTGGTCATCGATTTAGTAGCACTATTTTAACCAAATGTTTTTAAGACGGCCCTAAAGTTAAAACTGACAACATCATTCATTCTTCCATTCGAGAGAGATAAATGTTATAAATAATAGTAAATGTCAAAATCATCATCGCTGTCAAAAACAAATTTTTCCACTATAAATATTTACCGAATTGTCATATAATTTATTCATGTTTTTTTTTTTTTTTCTTTTACTGATACACTGAAATTGAAGAAGCGCCTACTGAGTTCCACGGATTCATTAATATTTTGTTTAATGACGGGGAATGTAATCAACTTGGCGAAAAAATGATTAGGCTAATGATGAAATCACGATTCATCAATAAATCACCGGATTTTTTTCTGACGTAATAATTGAATATCCACTCGTCTCAAATGTTTTAATAAAATCATTCTAAGTGAATAATAATAGTAATAATAAATTTATTAAGTAAGACTATTGACGAAAAATTCTATTTATTTAATATTTAATTTCTTATATAATATGTAATTATAAGAACATATGGGGCCAAGAGATAATTAATTTTTAGGCCGAACGCACATAGGAAAAGGAAAAAAAAAGAGATCGCGCAGACAGTCTGGTGCGCTCTAATCAGCTGGTCGCGAGAGGCGCCTTTTCTACAATCCTTTTGAGGGCAAAAATTTTCTCTTGAATTCTACAAAAATTAATTAGTAAAAAAATTTCTTTCTCTTAACCAACTAACGAGTCATTTACTTTCTCTTACCTCTATATATATATGTTAATATATAGAGAGAGAAAGTATTGGATTCATGTCAAAAATTCGATGTCGTGATTTTGACGGATATACACGTTTTTGCGACATGGTATAGTCCGTGTGTCTGTCTGTCTGTGAACAAAATATCTCAAGAACGAAGAGAGCTAGGAGGTTGAAATTTTATATATAAGTTAGGCACCCCCCTGGGACGTGACACGAAGCTTTTGAACAGAATCGGCCAAAGAGTATTAATACTTTACTGATGTAATTTTTCAGTTTTTTTTTTTTTTTTTTTTCGATTTTCTCAAAATTCGCTCCAATGATTTTGTTTAAAATTCATAAATCAACTATTTTTTTTTTTTTTAAACACTCACACTTTTTTCTCATTCACACACACATTCACACAGTCTTTTCGGCAACCTAGGCCATTTAAGACTTTGAGGATAACCGTTATTATTTATAATATCTATTGGGGGGTCCAGGCATTTCTATTTAAGCTATTTGGTATCCAAATGGCTTAAATAAAATCATCGGACTGCCTGGGTCCGAACCCGCGACGTTCGATATAGAGGGTAGGCACGCTACCAACTAGACCAAGCCCGTAGGCCAGTTATTTTTTTAGATTCTCTTTAAAATGTATATTCTCATTTTTCGCTTGAAATCTTCTGAAGCACACTTTACTCTTGTATTTCATAGGGAAGATGGGAGAAATGGTTGCCATGGTAACAAAATATAAACATTTTTCTGTAACAAAGCATTAGAAAATGTATCGTAATCTCGCAAGCTAAATATATGTCATCTCAAAAAATCTGAATTTGAGAATCCTTGGCGATTGTTGTCCATTATCATCTGCTTAATTGAAGGATCAGGACCTCACCTAAATCCATGAGTGGCGAATGAGATCCTGGTCCTTCAATTAAGCAGATGAAAATGGTCAAAAAATCTGATGGGACAAGCACATAACTGAAGATAAAAGAAAGTTGTGTACTGTACGACCAATCACACCAGATTTTTAATTGATTGCTTTTCTCCCTTTTCTGTTCTTGTTTTCTCTCTTTATGTCTTTTTTTTTTCTTTTCTCCTAAAACATTCCAATTACATTCAGCAAGGCTCGAAACATGTGAATTTGTTGTAAAGAGAGTTGATGACCATTTTTTCTGATAGGCGAATACTCAACTATTTCAAAATTATTCGTGTTATAGTGGGAGGAGGAAGAGTAGGGGGTGAGTGTATATTTCCGCATGGCACGAGCCGAGTGACCTTTAGCAAATAGAGTCTGTCCTGAGGAAGACTCGGTGGTCACTCGTACTTAATTAGGCAACCGGTTCCCATCACTTGCATCACACCTTCTTTATAGACGCCATCAATTGTTAAGTGATAAAGTAGAATTTTATTTACTTCAATATAAATGAAAAACTGAACAAAATATTACTATTATATAAATATAAGAAAACAAAATACAAAAATTTTCTAATGACCTGCTCTCAAGAACCCTTGACTTTTTGTCATGAAGCTTTAAGCAATTCATTTATAATTATCAATAATCTTTGCTTAGTCTTCGTCTTAGAGCCGGTTGCTTCAGTTATAATGATCTAGCTACCAGTTATAATAATCTAGCTACCCCCCGCTAGTTGACTATGACTTCCGAGTCTTTTCAGTTATAGTTAAGCTAATCATATGATTAAATAATAGCCCAGATCGTAGTTAAGACTCTAAGATTCGACATAAGGCTTAACTAAAGGCCAATTCACACGGAGGGTTTTCTTGTTATATCGCATGCGATATGACGTCATTTATGACCCTAGCGTCTGATTGTATGAGTTTTTGGCTGATTCCGCATGTTCTATTTCTTTGCATGCCTTTTTTTTTTAAAACCCATGCATCGACCAATCACAGAGTCGGATTTTTTCCCGTCATCCAACATGGCTGACTTTAACCAAAAATTGAGGTTATTTGATTTTGACAGCTTACGTTTTATTGAAATATTTTATAAAAAAAAAAATCACCAAAGGGCAACATTCGGCCATTTCCGCCACACTTAAGGCCGTTTCACACGTAGAACGGCCTTAAGAGATGAAATTATAAGCATAAGCCTTATTTATTTATTTTTTTGAAAATTTTTAAATTTTTGTTAAAAAATTAATTAGCCTTAATTATTTTAAGATATGAGTAGGATGGCAGCCAGGAAAGAAACCAGACAAAAAATTCAATCAATTTTTATCTAATTTTATTACGATCGCCGACGTTTCGGACGCAAATCGCGCCCTTCCTCAGGACAATCGATGGTTAATGAAATACAGATGGACGTATTGTTTTAATTAACAATATAAAAACACAATTGACGGGTGTGAGATGCATTGTTTTGTACTGTATATATTTGCTGTTACTCATTGAACCCTTTCGCATTAAATTAATTAATTTAACTCCTACTCATATCTTCTCATATCTTCTAATAGTTCAGCCATCATCTCAATATTTTAATTATTTTATTTTTTAATATTTATTTTAATTAATTTTATTTTTTTAGTAATTTTTATAAATGATGCCTTTATTAAGTTGCTAACTTGACAAAACTTTCCTTATACAAGATAGCTAATTATATGTGAAAAACTTATTTTTTTAACTTGAAGGTTAAGTGATTTCATTTTTCACTACTTCTAACCAAACCACTGTGTGGTCAACAAAAATATTTAAAATATTTGCATAATTTAATTATTTTTTTTTTTACTAGGTAGAGCTTTGTTTGAAAAGAGATGGAATTTTTTTCAAACACGTTTAAGATAACAAATTTGCGAGATAAGTTCGTGATTGATTGGGCAAAAGGTGCGCCCCCTGGAGTCGAACCAGAACTTCCACGAGTTCGCGGCGGACTACCTTTTTCCTAGGTTAGTGTTTAGTGGGCCGGCCACCTAGGATGAAGGTAGTCCGCCGCGAACTCGTGGAAGTTCTGGTTCGACTCCAAGGGGCGCAACTTTTGCCCAATCAAACACGAAATTTTTTTTTAATTTTACTCCCGAAAAAAATAAGTATTAAGTCACTTAAATATAATCATCTCTCTCTATTTAGTTTATTTATTTTAATAACTAACGTTCATTTTACTTGATGATGAGCCACCGTTTTGCCGTTTCCAAGGAGCTCTTTATTTATCTGAAATCACTTGTCCAGGCTATAAGGCGAGGGACTGTTGATAAGAGACTTTGAATCTTGGTGTTTGTGATTTACGTTTTACGTCCGACAGACACCTCGCTTAATAAACATCTCTCAGGAGAAAAAATTCCAAAGAGAGAGAGAGAGAGAGAGAGAAAAGAGAGCCTTGGGCTATAATTCGCAGCCAAGAGGTACACAACTGGCACTCTGTAGTCAGATAATAAATAAAACAAACCACGGAGAAGACAAATTCATTTTACAAATAATATAGAATTGGTGAGAGAATTACTTTATTTTCTATTATATTGGGGAATTTTCAGCGCGGCGAAAGCTCGGGCTTGGTGACCCGGACGTTGTTGAACGTCACCAGGTAGCAATCGATACTATGGGTTTAAACATTTATTTAATAAAGTCAAACTCCTAAATGGCCACAGTAGCCGAAAATATATTTTTTTTTAAGCCGTAAAAAAAGTCGCGATTGAATGAATCAGATTTGATTAAATTCAAAACTTTGAAAATGAACCACGTGAAAAAGAATTTAATCATCTAAAAGAGGAAATTTCAAACCCAAATTCTCGTTATAATTGAAAAGAACACATTAAAAAAAAAATCTGGTGTGACTGGCGCACAGCACACAACTTTCTCTTACCTTCGGTAATCGAAAGTTGTGTTACGGTACGTCAGAGTCGCGGGAGCGACTCGTCGCCGAGCATGTGAAAAGCAAAAGAAAGCAAAGAAACTCTTAATACTACCATTTAGTTGACATTCCAATAGATGCCAATGGCCCATTGCATTTAGATGGACGAGTCGTCCCTAGACTATATTATCAAGAATGATTTTAAATCCTTAATAAAAGATAGGGACGTGAAAAAATTTTTTTGAGAAACTTTTCTCTTTCTGGGCGAATATCTCAAAAAGGTTTTAAGATATCGGAGCCAAATTTTTTTTATATTAAACTAGAATAAATAAGGATTATTTTGAGCACGAATTCAAAAAAAAATTCCAGTCCCAAACAGAATGGCAGAGGCTCAAAGTTGAGATTTTGCCGATTTCGGAAGGTCAAAAGTTAGTCTCTTATTTTTCCTTTTTTTTTTTTTTTCTTTTTTTCTTTTTTTTCTTTTTTTTCATTCTTTTCTTCAATTTTCAAATTTTTAGACAAAGCTACAGGTTTCCCTGCTGGACCGATTTGGATGAAATTTAAAATACAAATAGATACTATCAAAAACCCGATACCTTTGATATAAAATTTCATTTTGGATCAAAAGTGACTTTTTGAGAGGTATTCAAAATTTCAAATTTGTCCTATCTTTAACGTGGCGAAAAGACAATTCTAACTATTTTGCTCGCTGATGACGTCATCTATGAACATATCTATTAATATTAGTAATTTTCATCCCTAATGGAATAAAAAATTTTAGGATAGATCCCTTCAGATAGAAATACAATAGATTAACGTGATAAGAAGTACTACCAACATAACAAAAATAAAAATCCTAAAATTTTATAAAATTTGGTGAAATCCTATGTTTATCGTTTTGAATGGATACCAAATGATGTATTTACATCCTACCAACATAACAAAAATAAAAATCCTAAAATTTTATAAAATTCGGTGAAATCCTATCTTTATCGTTTCGAATGGATACCAAATGATGTATTTACATACTACCAACATAACAAAAATAAAAATCCTAAAATTTTATAAAATTTAGTGAAATCCTATGTTTATCGTTTTGAATGGATACCAAACGATGTATTTACATCCTACCAACATAACAAAAATAAAAATCCTAAAATTTTATAAAATTTGGTGAAATCCTATGTTTATCGTTTTGAATGGATACCAAATGATGTATTTACATTCTACCAACATAACAAAAATAAAAAACCTAAAATTTTATAAAATTTGGTGAAATCCTATGTTTATCGTTTTGAATGGATACCAAATGATGTATTTACATCCTACCAACATAACAAAAATAAAAATCCTAAAATTTTATAAAATTTGGTGAAATCCTATGTTTATCGTTTTGAATGGATACCAAATGATGTATTTACATCCTACCAACATAACAAAAATAAAAATCCTAAAATTTTATAAAATTTGGTGAAATCCTATGTTTATCGTTTTGAATGGATACCAAATGATGTATTTACATCCTACCAACATAACAAAAATAAAAATCCTAAAATTTTATAAAATTTGGTGAAATCCTATGTTTATCGTTTTGAATGGATACCAAACGATGTATTTACATCCTACCAACATAACAAAAATAAAAATCCTAAAATTTTATAAAATTTGGTGAAATCCTATCTTTATCGTTTCGAATGGATACCAAATGATGTATTTACATCCTACCAACATAACAAAAATAAAAATCCTAAAATTTTATAAAATTTGGTGAAATC
>JAKCPI010014927.1:0-12496 GCA_023213315.1 Euborellia annulipes | reverse complement strand
TTTTCCCGTAATCCTTTCCTTTCTTATGTTTAAATATAAAAGGGAATAATTGCAATTTTAATTAAGGAAATTTTACCCCAATTCATTCAGATAAAGGATTATTAGAAAATAATTTGTTTTTAAATTAAGTACTTGAATTGTTTCTTGAAAGGTATAATAATTATTTTTTTTCCAATTTTTTTAAGGGTTTGTTTCTTTTTTATAATTTGTAAAATTAATTGAATATTTTTTTTTTTTTTTTTTTAACAAATCTTTCTTTTTAAAAAAAATTGAGTGATTTTTATGGAAAATTTTATAGAAAAGAATAGAATATATTCAAGTAATTTGTCCCCTCCATCCCTCTCGATATATTTGATTATTAATCGATAAGGAATGAAGAATGAAAATGTTTTTTTAGAAAAATTAAGATATTTTGAAATTGTCTGTTCCCTAAAATGATAAATAATTTTATTTAATTTATTTGATTCAATGGCTATTTTAAACCACCACCTCCAGAAAAAACCACCCCTATTACTACATTACATTACCGATCGAAGAGAAAAAAACTTTTTTATTAGATTAGGCAATAAGTAATTATTATAAATTTCAGATTACAAACAAATCAAGTACGCTAAAAGTTAGTTAAAAAAAAAATTAGCGTAAAAACAAATTAATAAAAAAATACTTTCTCTCTCTATATTTCACATATAGGGTAAGAGAAAGAAAAAATCATCTGAATTGTTTTAACTTATTAGAGGGGGCGAGTGGAGAAACTGTTTAAGAAAAGAATGCATTCTGACAGTGAAGAAAAAATTCCACCTCTAAAAATCACACTTATTATTCACTGACAAGGGGTAAAAGTTAAGAATTCCTATTTTCAATTATTTAATAAGGGGGGATTTCCACCCTTTCCACCCTAGGGTACACGACTCCCTCAGAGCGTTGTATTTAAAAATTGGATAATTTTATAAGTATATTTTAAGAGAGAAAAAAAACATTGAAAAAAGAAATTTAATTCATGCAAATGAGATATGGAAAGATTCATTACCGTAATAAAGAGATGAACAGTCGGGGGTTAACGAGTTTGGTGGATGAATGTCTTATTTGCACACACAATATAAAATAAACTAAACCACGCGAGATTGAGAAAGGACCCCAAACGACTGACTGAATGATTCATGTCTCGGCTCAAATGCACCTAAAGACAGGCAACCAGCAAGGAGGCAGGCATCGATCGATAGAGAAATAGCATTGCTCAGAGGAGCGCCCAAGAAAAAAGAATTATCAAATAGATTCTCTATTTATAAAAATTCCATTCACTTGCAAACTAACGGGGTTTTATTCCATTTGGAATTAATTCGAAATTAAATACTTTTTAAAAGACTCTCTTTATTTACCCAACCTTAAAAAACTCACCCCTAATTAAATAAAATACTTTCAAGGGTTATTTTTTGTATTTATTTATTTATTAGGGATAAATTCGAAGTGAAATAATTTTTGTAAGATTTAATTTATTTACTCACCCCTATTATCAATAAATAAAAATTTTTTAAGCGTGATTTTTTAAATTTTTTGTATAATTTCTATGGCCAAATTATGTTTAACAATATTTGTTGATTATTTTTTTTTTTTTTTTAACGAAAATGACCCCGGGCTTGGAGTAGTTGGTAGCGTGCCTACCTCCTATACCAAACGTCGCGGGTTTAATATAGATATTTTATAGAAAAGAATAGATGAATATATAGGCCTATGTGAAAATAATTTGACCCCTACATTCCCCGCCGCATAATCAATAATTAATTGACAAGGGATGAAGAATTGAGAGGTTTGTTGGATTAATTAAGAAATTTTTATATTTTTTTCTCAATAGAATTCTTCAAATTAATTGATAATTCTATTTGGGATTTCACATAATTGATTTGATTCAAAGGCTAATTTAATTTCACCCACCTCCGCCAGAACCACCCTTATTTCTACATTAAATAACCAACCAAAGAGAAAAAATCTTTTTTTTTTTGATTAGACAAAAAGGAATTATTATATCTTACCCATTAGAAACAAATCAAGTGGGTAGTTAAAAAAAATTATATTGGTATAATTTTGAAAAATATTTAAATTGAATATTAAAAAATTATAACAAGTAGTCACGAATTATAATAAATAAATATGAACGATTGTTCTCAGCGCTAGGGGGGTAATTAAACATTTACGAATAGAAAGAATTTAATCATTGCCATCCCATTCATTTCTATAGACCTAATATAGAAAGCAGAAAATCTTTTACTTTCTCTTACCCTATATATGAAATATATAGAGAGAAAGTATTGGATTCATGGCAAAACTTCGATGTTAAGTTTTTGATGGATATATCTCAGGAACTAAAAGAGCTACGAGGTTGAAATTTTATATTTAAGTTAGGCACCCTCCCAAGGGGTGAAAATAAGCTTTTGAACAAAATCGGCCAAAAAGTATTAGTACTTTACTGAAGTACTTTTTCAGTTTTTTTCAATTTTCTCAAAATTCGCATCAATGATTTTGTTTAAAATTCATAAATCACTTATTTTTAACATGCCCTTTATTTGAAATATTATTCTATGTTAGAATATTCCCATATAGAATTAGAATTTGTAAGAAAATTTTTTTTGAATTTTATATTTTTAATGAAGAAAATTCGAATCTCTCTCAAAAAGGAATCTGTTGGTAGCGGAATGACGGGGGGGGGGGGGGGGGGGGGGAGACTTCTATAGAAATGATAATCAAATATCATAAAATGAAGGCCTTTGGTCTAAGGGCCGATAAGAAATTTTAAAAGACAGAGAATGACCTTTCCCAGGAAATGATGAGATAAATTGATAAAATCTGGTGTGATTAATTGCACACACAGCGCAAACTTTCTCTTACCTTCGGTAATCGAAAGTTGTCTTGTGTGCTTGTCACACCAGATTTTTTAGAGTCGACATATATTTAGTTTAGTTTAGTTGTGTATGTGTGTGAATGTGAATGGCAAAAAGATGAGTGTTTTTTATTTAAAAAAAAGATGTAAAATTTTTTTTTTTTTTTTTTTTAAACACTCATGCCGGGTTGCAAGAAAACAGTTCTGTAAACATTTAAAAGTCTGTTAGTAAACATCGCTTTGGGCTTTAAAATTATAGGCTGTTGCTAAAGCAGCTTTAAAGGAACCGTTAACTATTCCCTGCTGTTAAGATATATACATAGATGCAAAACGATTGGGCCCGCGAAAAGGACAGCTTTCTATGTAGTTGGCCCAGTTGACCGCAAGGGCGCATTGTCAAATTGTATAATTTATAATAGTACCAAAATTATAAAAGAAATAAAAATAGGAATTATATTTGTATTCTTTAAATTTTAATTGTTAATATTAGGTTACAAAACAAAAAATGTTTAAATATTTAAATATCGTAAAATAAAAATAATAAATACGTTGGTAGATCTGGCTGTCAGATGTTAAATTATAAAGAAACTGGGAATATACTATAACCTCACTTTTTCTCTTCGTCAGATGAATATCTATAATAATTAATAATATCGCTTAATAAGTTTCAGAAACTAAAGAAAACTCAATTAAATTAATGTATTTCTATCCTACCTCTCTCGCGTGATAATATAGTCACTAAATTCTTATTTATTTCAATGAAACAAATCAGGTTAGTGGATACTTTATAGTTTAAAGCTCCAAATTTCAGCATTTAGTTTATATACAGCTTTTACGAACCAATCATCTTTAAATACGTTCTTGCAACCCAAAATTATTTAGCGGAAGGTTTAAACGACAAAAAGCGTTTAACGAGCCGTTAAATACGTTCTTGCAACCCGGCATCACACTTTTTTCTCATTCACACAGTCTTTTCGGCAACTTAGGCCATTTAAGACTTTAAACGATACTCGTATGTTTAATATATCTAGTGAGGGTCCAGGCATTCTTATTTAAGCCATTTGGTATCCAATTGGCTTCAGGGGCGGCGCGTCCACTAGGCAAACTAGGCGGCCGCCTAGGGCGGCAACCTGAAGAGAGCGGCAAAAATGCAAAAAGAAAAAAAAAATTTTGGTTCCGCAAACGGCACCCGAAAAAGAACTTAGGTTCCGCGGGCGGCAAAAAAAAATTTGGTCCCGCGCGAGAGGAAATGTTCCGCGGGGGGTAAACATTTTTTAAGGAGGGGGGCGGCAAATAAAATTTTTAAAGTTTTTTTTTTTTTTTTTTGGGGGGGGAGGGCGCAAAAAAAATATCTTGCCTAGGGCGGCAGAATAGCTTGCGCCGGCCCTGATTGGCTTAAATAAAATCTAAATATTTTTCGAGATCTATATATTTGAATAAGATAATAGTATTCAAAATATCTCGATTCGGACTTAACTAGTTATAGATATATTTAACAAGACTGTGAGTGTTTTTTATTAACGAGGCCAAACATCCCATGGCCCTCGGGAATCGAACCCAGGATCTCCGCCTTTCCGGGGCATAGGCGTGCTATCCATTGCACCAGGCCACCGGACCCTCGACCTGCACCAATAAAACTCACTTCGACGCAGGTCGAGGGTCCGGTGGCCTGGTGCAATGGATAGCACGCCTATGCCCCGGAAAGCCAATAAAATCATCGGACTGCCTGGGGTTCGAACCCGCGACGTTTGCATTTAGCACGCTAACCTCTACGCCAAGCCCCGAGGGCCATGTAAAATTATAAACATATCAAAATATTTATATTTTGTTACCATGGTAACCATTTCTCCTATCCTTATGAATGAGAAAAAAAGTGTGAATGTTTAAAAAAAAAAAAAAAAAAAAAAATACAAGAGTAAAGTGGTCCAGAAGATTTCAATGGCAAAATGAGAATATAGATTTTAAAGAGCATCTAAAAAATAATTGATTTTTGAATTTTAAACAAAATCGTTGAAGCAAACTTTGAGAAAATCGAAAAAAATCTGAAAAACTACATCAGTAAAGTACTTTTTGGCCGATTTTGTTTAACGCCCTAGGGGGTGTCTAACTTAAATAACAAATTTCAACCTCCTAGCTCAATTCCTTCATGCTTTAAATTGAACCCAGTCAGACAGACACACAGACAGACAGACCAAACCATGTTGCGAAAACCACTTTTTTGGATTCAAGGGACCTCAAAACGTGAATATCCACCGAAATAAGTAGGAGAAAGTGTAAATTTGTTGCCAGGACTTACATAGTGCAGAGAGAGACCCTCGGAGTGCGCTTAGATGGGATGCACGAGCGACAAGGTCCATGATTATATAACAAAGAGTATAGGTGTTGAGATTTCGCTTCTATTTGATGCTCCCTCACTCATTTGCATGTTGATTTGTTTTAGCCGACTTCGACTCGTTGCCAAGTAACACATGAAGAGATGCTGAAACAAAAGGAAATATTGTTAAATATCTATTTTTTTCTAAAATTTAAATATCTTATTCAAAGTTAAAATTTTATCATCTACATATGACAATTTAAATTTATATTGAATAAAGTTTTTTATTATTTTAAATAATAGTTTCCTTTCTTTCCTGAAGAAATATTTATTCCAAAATATCAAATCAAACAGCAAAACCCAAGTATTATTAAAATTTCATTTTAATCTTCAATTTATATTATTATTAAATCCAATCCATTCAAATAATTTGCAATTAATTACGAGAGAAAAAAGAATTTATGAACTTGGGCAATCTATTTGTTAGTTTTATATTGCTAGTAAGCAAGGGCGGATACAATGGGGGGTAAAGGGGGTAATTACCCCCCCCCGAGATTCGAAAAAAATACCTTTTTTTCGCGAAAAAAATTTATTTTTAATGTAAAATTTTTAAAATTAATACTTAAAAATTTGATGTGTATTTATATTCTGGCAAACAAATACAGAATGCGCTTTTAAATTACCGAAATTAAAAAAAAAATGTGTGCTGTGCGACGAGTCACACCAGATTCCCCCCCCCCCCCCCCCCCCCGAGAAACTCCTCTGGATCCGCCCTTGCTAGCAAGCCTATATAATATGAAAGTGAAGAATGTTATTTTATGTGAGAGCGACCAAAAAATCTCTTAGTTTTTAATTAATTTTATAAATATAGAAATCATAGGGATTAGTAATTACAATCTATTATATTAGTCCATTGCCATTTTTACACTCCTTTAATTATTAAATAATTAATTGTTTCTTCTAAATTATTCAAATTTTTTTTTTTTTATTAACATAACAAAACTCATTAACTTATATTATAAAAAAAAAAGTACAGGTTGAAATTTTTTTTTTTTTTTTTTTTTTCGTTTTTCTATGACAAATATTTTTTTCTCATATAAGTTATATTAAGCATATAAAAGAAAAATATTATATTTGAATTTTAATTAGAATTTAATTTAATCAAATTATTTCAAATTGAGATAAAAAATAGCAATGGCTAATAAATAACATTTCTATATTTGTGTATGAAAAAAAAATAAGATTAGAAAGAATTTTTTGGTCTTTTTCTAGAGTGAATAGATAGAATAGAAATAGAATAAGTTAGGAAATCATATGGATTAGTAAATAACACTGTGCTACAAGAAAAAAAGCCCCGAGAAAATTCCTTCAGATTCTTAAGTAAAATGACCTCCTGAATCCAAATATGATCTTCGTTTTCCCCCACCACGTACCGTTTTCGAAGGAGAGCCCCTACTTATTTCCACCCCTTTTCGTTAATTATAGGGCCACGAAAAAAATTTGGAGGGGATGGAAAGGAATATTTTAAACTTAACATTTCTTCAGAAGGTGTGGGGGGATGTGGGGGGAGGATTTTGTCCCTTACAATGCAAAAAAATCATTAAAAAATGATCGATTTTTTCCGATTTTTTCGCAATTTTTTCACTAATTTTCTACATATTCCTGCGGACAGACCCACCTCACCCTTCCTTAAACATCCCTCAACTAAAAAAATAGATAGGATAAAGCGGGTGGGATGTGAGCGGTTCCGAAGCCCTTGCAAGAAGCATTTTTTTCAATTATTGACAAGAAATAATTTCTACCCCTTTAGATAAAATATGGCAATATTGAAGGACATGGAAGAATCCGTATATATAACTTTAAATTTGTAAAGATCAGCCCAAAAAAATGAAAGTTAGCCGCATATTTGCCAATTTGACCAACTGAGCTGTGAATCTTCCATCTTCTTGCAAGGGCTTCGGAATCGCCCACACCCCACCCGCTTTGTCCTATATATTTTTTTTAGTTGAGGGATGTTTAAGGAAGGGTGAGGTGGGTCTGTCCGCAGGAATATGTAGAAAATTAGTGAAAAAATCAGAAAAAATTGATCATTTTTAATGATTTTTTTTGCATTTTAAGGGACAAAATCCTCCCCACATCCCCCCTTGGATCCAAATGTTAATGTTTTTTAACTTTTCACTTCTCTAGACCTTCTGAAGAAATGTTAAGGCTAAAATATTCCTTTTCATCCCTCCCCAAATTTTTTCGTGGCCCTATAATTAACGAAAAGGGGTGGAAATAAGTAGGCAGCTCCCCCCCGAAAACGGTACGTGCTGGAGGAAAACGGAGGTCATATTTGGATTCAGGAGGTTATTTTACTTAAGAATCTGAAGGAATTTTCTCGGGGCCAGAAAAAAGTTTCATTTTGTAGCACAGTGTAATAAGCTGAAACAAATAAAACTCCTACCCCCAGCCTGTTAAGATTAAATATCAAAATAATTATAATTTTATGTTGTTTTTTTACTAAACTATTTTAGAAATAATTGAAAAGATTTTATTTAATAAGAAAATTATTTTTGAATTAAAATCCAAACTCCAATGGAATTAATTTTTTTATTAAAAAAAAAAAATCATTTCAATTATTTTGTTAATAAGAGATGTCTTTAACATTAAATACATTACTTTTCTCTAATCAAAGATCCAAAATTCTCTCACTCCGAATTAATTAGAATAGAATTTTAAATATTAATAATTGGTATAGAAATAATGAAGAAATCTTTTGATAAAATATATCTAACAAGAGCCAAGAAATAAAAAATTTGACATCCAATTTTGAATGTTTGAAGGCCAAATTTTATCATTAATTGACTCTTGGTCGATATTTGCTCTAATGACAAAAGGGGTACTAATTTAGTTTAGTAAATTACCAATAATTAATGAAAAAAATAAAGTGAATAATAAACTCACCAAATGGCAAAGTGCAGAAACACAAACTGAGATGATGTTGAGGCCATCTGGGTTGGCGACGAGATGCATCGTCGAAGGAGTTCTGAAAGTAAAAAGAAAAATAATTAAATTATCAAATAAAGAGGAAAATTTGTGTTGGCCAAGTAATTTAGATTTCAAACAAAAAATCTGGTGTGACTGGTCGCACAGCACACAACTTTCTCTTACCTTCGGTAATCGAAAGTTGTGAACTGTGCTTGTCACACCAGATTTTTTGTGTTGAGATATATTTAGTTACCGACAGTAGGGTACATTTGAATTCAAGATGTAAAATTTATAAGTTTGGGAAAATATTTATATTTTGTTACCATAGCAACCATAGGAGAAATTCCTATCTTTCCTATGAACAAGAGTAAAATGGTCTTCAGAATATTTCAATGGCAAAATGAGAATATACATTTTAAAGAGCATCTAAAAAATAATTGATTTTTGAATTTAAAAAAAAAATCGTTGGAGCGAATTTTGAGAAAATCGAAAAAAACTGAAAAAGTGCATCAGTAAAGTACTAGTACTCTTTGGTCGATTTTGTTCAAAAGCTTTGTGTCACGTCCCATGGGGGTGCCTAACTTAAATATAAAATTTCAACCTCCTAGGTCTTTTCGTTCTTGAGATATCTTGTTCACAGACACACAGACAGACAGACAGACACACACACAGACAGACCATGTCGCGAAAACCACTTTTTTGGATTCAGGGGACCTCAAAACGTGAAGATCCATCAAAATCTCGACATCGAATTTTTGACATGAATCCTACTTTCTCTCTATATATATATATTTACATATATACCATCTATTGCAATAGTATTGAGAATAAAGCCCGGCAGTTAATCAGCCCAAATGGCACACGTTCACTAATATATTAAAAAGATAAATTTTTATGGTAATAAAGGCCGATCGCCCAATTGCCTGCTTTGAAAAAGATATTTCTTAGACAGACCAGCTGCCATTTGGACTGCCTAACTTCCGGGCTTTATTCTCAATACTATTGCAATAGATGGTACATAGGTAAGAGAAAGTAAAAAGAGAATAAATTTCATTGACACGAAAAAGATCTTATGATAATGAAATTTTAATTTCGACTAACTTCGACTCGTTGCCAAGTAACACATGGAGAGATCCTGAAACAAAAGGAAATATAATAGATTAGATAAAAGATCTATTTTTACTTTCTCTTACCTATGTATATATGTAATATATATATAGAGAGAAAGTATTGGATTCATGTCAAAAATTCGATGTCGAGATTTTGATGGATCTTCACGTTTTGAGGTCCCCTGAATCCAAAAAAACTGGTTTTCGCGACATGGTCTGTCTGTGTGTGTGTGTGGGGTGGGTGGGTGGGGGTGTGTGTGTTCAATTTTAAGCATGAAGGAATTGAGCTAGGAGGTTGAAATTTTATAATTAAGTTAAACACCCCCCGGGACCGGAAAAATAAGCTTTTAATCGAAATCGGCCAAAGAGTACTAGTACTTTACTGATGTACTTTTTCAGTTTTTTTCGATTTTCTCAAAATTTGCTCCAACGATTTTTTTTAAAATTCAAAAATCAATTATTTTTTAGATGCTCTTTCAAATGTATATTCTCATTTTGCGATTGAAATCTTCTGAAGACCACTTTACTCTTGTATTTCATAGGGAAGATAGGAGAAATGGTTGCCATGGTAACAAAATATAAATATTTTCCCATACTTATAAATTTTACATCTGAATTCATGTTCCATACTGTCGGGAACTAAATACATGTCGACACAAAAAATCTGGTGTGACAAGCACAGAACACAACTTTCGATTACCGAAGGTAAGAGAAAGTTGTGTGCTGTGCGCCAGTCACACCAGATTTTTTCCTCAAATTTCAAATTGAGATAAAAAATAGCAATGGCTAATAAATAACATTTCTATATTTGTGTATGAAAAAAAAAATAAGATTAGAAAGAATTTTTTGGTCTTTTTCTAGAGCGAATAGATAGAATAGAAATAGAATAAGTTAGGAAATCATATGGATTAGTAAATAATAAGCTCAAACAAATAAAACCTCCTACCCCAGATCATTTCAATTATTTTGTTATTAAGAAGATGTATTTAACATTAAATACATTACTTTTCTCTAATCAAAGATCCAAAATTCTCTCACTCCCAATTAATTAGAATAGAATTTTAAATATTAATAATTAGTATAGAAATAATGAAGAAATTTTTTGATAAAATATATCTAACAAGAGGCAAAGAATTAAAAAATTTGACATTCAATTTTGAAAGTTTTAAAGGCCAAATTTTATTATTAATTGACTCTTGGACGATATTTGTTATAATGACAAAAGGGCTACTAACTTAGTTTAGTAAATTACCAATAATTAATGAAAAAATAAAGTGAATAATAAACTCACCAAATGGCAAAGTGCAGAAACACGAACTGAGATGATGTTGAGGCCATCTGGGTTGGCGACGAGATGCATCGTCGAAGGAGTTCTGAAAGTAAAAAGAAAAATAATTAAATTATCAAATAAAGAGGAAAATTTGTGTTGGCCAAATAATTTAGATTTCAAACCAAAAAAGAGAATAAATTTCATTGACACGAAAAAGATCTTATGATAATGAAATTTTAATTTCATTAGTATAATAGGCGGATGCGAGTGTTTGTGTTTATTGGGCCCGCGACGTAGGATAAAGGTAGTTCGCCCGCTGCGAAAGCGTGGAGGTCCTGGTTCGACTCCAGGGGGCTCAATTTTTGCCCAATCAAACCCGAACTTATCTCGCAAATTTATTATCTCATATAATCTCTATATAATTATCAAATAAGTGCATAGAAATAAAAATTTTTATTATTAACTCGTTAATGCCAATTAAAATTGTGACCATCCACATGAAAAGGTACCAAATCCCTTCACTGGGCTAAATTTTCAGGAGAGTATATTTACGAAAAAAGTTCAAAAAAATCTTTTTTTTTATTACTGATTCCGATTCTCTAGTTCTTGATCTTATATCAGCGTTTTCCAAACTCCCTAGGGAGGCGCGGACCTAGTCTAAGGGGAGGCGCGAATATTAGCCCCAGCGAGCAATTTTTAAATGAATACTAAAGACTTATAAATAAAAAAATAAATAATATAATAAATTGGATATAGGAGACGTAGCAACCAAGGTAAAAAACTTTTATTTTTAATTATTAATCGTAAAATCACGAGCTTCATCAGGACGATTTGCGACCGAAACGTCGACGATTAATAAATAAATAAAAGAATAATTGAAGATTGTAAGCAAATGAGATAAAATTTAAAAAAAGTATTTTTATTTAATTTCATTGGCTGCTACATCTCCTATTCTCTTCTCTTCCCTTTTATTTTTTTTTAAATAATTTTTTTAAATATATTTTTTTTTTTTATATTTTTTTTATAGGGGGGGGGGGGGGGGGGGGGGGGGTAAATTTTTTTTTTAAAGAAGGTTGTTAATAAAATTGGAAACACTTGTTTTATAATAAAAATTAATTTTTAAAAATCATATATATTTTATTAAAAAAAAATAAAAAAACAAGACAAAGGAGAGAAAAGAGAAAAGGGACCAAACAAACTTTTTATAAAAAAAATATTAAAAAAACCCCTTTTTTCACAAAAGGTGGTCAGGAGGAAACAAAAAAACACAATTTTTTCCCCCACAAAAAAATAGGTTGGGACCCTTTTTCCTGTGGACGGTCACATATATATACACCGACCAAAGCACCCGCATGCGTTTTCCATGTGATTAAATTTATTTCATTGTTATTAAAAAAAGTATGAAAAGTTTTTAATGCAATCTTTTGTAGTCAAACGTAGAAAAGAAATCTAATAGATTTTCATTTTCTTTTATAAAAAATAATCATTTAAGAAAACGCATAGGGGAGCTTGATCCTCTGTAATTATTTGTTTAGAAATGGCTAAATATGATATAAACTCCCCAGATGAATAGCTCACCTTGACTTCTTCGCTTTTTTAGTCGTAAGCGCAAATTGACGCCTCGGATGTCAGTGGAAAAATCGTTCTTGCCAAGATCAGAGGCCATTCCTCTCTATTCAACACCCTCGCAGCAGAAACCCGAAGCGAACTGCCTGTGAATGATTCCAATTGGTCGATCCATCTTGATCCTGGTCTTTTTCCTTGGACTTTGCCCTCTATATTGATCGTTTCGAGGTCAGTTTCTCTGTGTACCAAAGTAGCGCAGAATTCGATTGAAAGCAATAGCTCATTTTTACTCCTCAGCTTCACGGAGAGTTAACTTGGACCAAAGGTAAGAAGAACCTTGGAAGGAATTCTAAAATGAAAGAAAAATATATAATCTCTATATAATTATCAAATAA
>JAKCPI010014926.1:0-10843 GCA_023213315.1 Euborellia annulipes | reverse complement strand
TTTTTAAGGTACTTTGTGGGGATGATCTTCATTTTTCTCAGAGCTGGCACGTCTGCTTTCTCGGTGTATTTCTACAAATAACAACAGAGGACCTCGTTGACTGTGTTGATTGGTCGGACCTAAAATATAAAAAAAATGATTAATACAAAAAAAACTTAATAATAAGTATTTTTTCCAATTTCAATATAACAATAATAAAAAAGTGCAATATTTCTCGTATAATCACCCATATATATATATATATATACTGAAGTAGTAATCGCGTTATGAAAAGTTTGTTAATAAAAATTAGACATCATAAATTAGTAAATACAAGTGCAGTGAGAGACAATATTCAGTCCCACCCATGTGTTTTTCTACTTGCGATTATTTCTTTGTTTTTATAAAAGAAAATGAAAATTTTTATTAGAAATTTTCTAGTTTTGAACCATGAAAGGTTTCCATTAAAAAATATATAATATTTTTTTAAAAACAATGAAATAATCACAAGTAGAAAACGCATGGGGGGTGACTTAATATTGACCCACACTGTACAATATTAATAGATTTGAACACTAACCAGGACTGTCGATATTAGTGGAATGGATAACAGGTCAGATCAGTCCAATAAAATATATAAAAATTTTTTTATTAGACTGATCTTGTTATCCATTCCACTAATATTAATAGATATTTCAATCACAGTTTATTTCTTCTCTGTTTTCTTTTAATAAATCGTATTTATTATTACTTTTATATATGAGAATATTTAATCATTATCAAACTTTTAGATAAAAAATTAAGAGAAAATGATTGTCAAAGAGAACAAATAGAATAATATGATACATGAAAAGAAAGTATAGAAAAAAAGAAAAAGATCACACACTCCCCTATTTTATAAAATAATACAAATTCAAACATTTTTAGTGCAAAAAAATTTATTAATACAAACTATTATATCATTTATTATTTGATTTATAAGACTTTAGCAATCATTTAGAAAAATATTCGCTCTGGCTAATATTCGCGCCTCCCCTAAGACTAGTCCGCGCCTCAAAGTTTGGAAAACGCTGGTTTAAAATATAATAATAAATACCGGTACCTTTTAATCGGTCAGAGATGAGCTGTGTGTGGATTAACGTTAACGCAATGGAATAGCAGAAAGAGAAAACTTTCTTCGCCTCGATTTGAATGCAACTAAAATTTGTTTCCTTACTTCTTTCAATTTACACTTAAAAAAAAAAGAGATCCCTTTTATGCGTGGAATGCGTGACTGACGATGAAGGCATGAATGTTTTTTCCTCCGATTTCTTCTGAAACAAACAAATATTTAAATATTAATTCTTTTCTTATTCTATCACTTTGAAATTTATTTAAAATCCTAACTTCAATTCAATTAAAAAATAAATAAAAAGAGATCCCTTTCAATTATTTTGTTATTATCAATAAAAAGATATATTTAACATAAAATAAAATATTTTTCTATTTAAAAATCACTCATAATTAAATAGATTAGAATTATAAATCTTAATAATAAAATTGGGCCGGCGGCACCCTAGGATAAGGGTAGTCCACCCGCCGCGAAAGCGTGGAGGTCCTGCTTCGACTCCAGGGGGTGCAATTTTGCCCAATCTTAAGCACAAACATATCTCTCAAACTTGCTATCTTAAACAATGGCTAATGAACAGTCTTTTAGAGCATTGATTGAAAAATTTCATCCTTTTCAAACAAGGCTCTACCTAGTTAATAATAAAAAGTTAAATGAAGAAATTTTTTTTTTGATAAAATAAACGATAGTGAGAAATAAAAAATTTGGCATCCAATTTTATTTAAATGTTTGAAGACAAAATTTTATCATTATTTGCCGCTTGAACGATCTTTGCTAAAATAATAAGAGAGCTACTAATTTAGAAAGATGATTCAGATACATATATATATATTATAGAAAACATTTAGATATTAAAATTTTGTTTGTTGTATAAGAATTTTTCTTTTCTTTTTTAACCCAAGATTCGATTCTCGTTTGCAATTCTCAAACTTAAGAAATCTAACACTATTTTTAATTTTTATCTGTTTACTTTCACCGGTCATCTGAGCTTAACAACACAAGTTCTTCACAACTTATTAATGACAAGAGATTTTATAAAAATTAAAAATTTAAAAATTAATATATGTATATATATATTTAAAAAAAAGGAAGATTACAAAGGTTTAAGATTTGCAATCAAAAATCGAATCTTGGGTTAAAAATAAAAAGTGATAATAAAACGGAAGAACAGCAAAGCATGAAATATAATCTCTAGTTAATTTATATATTAAAAAATTCTGAGAAAATACCAAATTAAATATAAAAAATAAACAGCACAAATGGAAAAGATTCTTGTATAACAAACTTAAAATTTTAATATCAAAACATAGTTTGCTTAAGATTAGAAATTATTAATGTAGGTAAAAAAATAAAGTGATCAAAATAATAAACTTACAAAATATCAAAGCGAGATGATGTTGAGTTATCTGGATTAGAAGAGTCTGAAGCATAATGACATCTTGGAAGGTATTCTAAAATAATATAAAAAATATATATATTAAAAGAAAAAGTATTTAATTTGTAAATATGTAGGGCTTATAGCTGGTAGTTTAATTAGGATAGGGGGAAAAAGTGAAGAAAATCTGCAGCCAACTACTAGCTGCAGATTTTCTTCACTTTTTCACCTATCCTGATTTAATTTGTAAGTTAATAGAAAATTCAATGGATTAAAGCGTACCATTTTGACGATATTTAATCATTCTGCATTTTCTTTGAAATAATCAGTCATAAAACAGAATAAGTTTCATCTTCTTTTTTTTTGGATAGATAATTCCATTTCCCTTAGGTATCATAAAGAATAAAAAAATGCAATTAGATTGCAATTATTTGACATATATACAGTATATATATATAATCGATGGATGTTGTGTTCTCTCAGAGCTCCCTTCATATCAGTCGAAGTCAAGTTCTTTGGACGAAATCACATCTAAAATTAAAAATATCAATATTAATAAACACATAAATAAATATGATAAAGAATTAAAATTATGAGTGTTAGAAGATAATAAAAAAAATAGGTAGGATAGATTCAATTAAAATCTGCTTGAAATGACACTTAAAAATTTCAAAAATAATTTATAATATGAAATGCTTCTAAACTAAAATATTGCATAAAATATTTCAATATAATTATTTGAATTGGTTAATCTCTAGATAAAGGGTCAGATAATTTTTACTCCCTATTCACTATCCATTATCTGACACTTCTTCTAAATTTCAACTAGGAATTTTTATTTTATTTTCAAAAATTCATTAAATTATATGTTTTACAAACTCGGAATAATCCAAATAATAAAAATAATTTAAAAGAAAACACATTATTTTTTATAACATAATCGAAAGTGAAAAAATTTATTTGACATAAAGTTCAATTATTATTGATTGTGAATGAATTAATAAAAAGAATGAATAATCTATTACTCTATATAATTTGCATTGCCAAAATTAAATTAAAAATTAATATAAAACGATTAAAAGAGATGAAATTAATTAAAATGAAAATAAAATTTGATAGACAGACAGAGAAAGGTTATTATTTTGAATCAAGAGTTTGGAATATTTGTATTGTTTTATTTAATGAATTTATTGAAAATAATAATTCTGAACAAATTAAACAAATATTTAAATGCATTACTGACCTTAAAATAGAAATATTTGTGAAGAAATATAAATTAGTCGATGTGATGACATTTGTGAGTCGAGACTTGTTACTGGGCAAAGTCATGGATGAGATTAAGAGACGGCGCATTCGATCTCCTTTTCAATGTGGTCAAAGAGGCTTCGATGTTTTATTACTATTTGGGGAAAAAAATTATAATTAAAATAAAGATAATTGGTCGAACCGGAGATGTGGAGGCCGATTTCGGTCAAGCTAAGGGAGGGAAGAGTGGGGATAAAGTGCATGCCGGCTGCTTGGCAGCTGATGTCTAGCAGCCAAGCCTGGCAGCTGATGCATAGCAGCCAAGCCTGGCAGCTGATGCCTAGCAGCCAAGCCTGGCAGCTGATGCATAGCAGCCAAGCCTGGCAGCTGATGCCTAGCAGCCAAGCCTGGCAGCTGATGCCTAGCAGCCGAGCCTGTCAGCTGTATTCTAGCAGCCAAGCCTGGCAGCTGAAAATAATGATCCTAATTCAATTAAACAAATATTTAAATGCATTACTGACCTCAATAAATGAAAATAGATGAGATGAAATATAAATTAGTCGATGACATTTGTGAGTCGAGACTTGTTGCTGGGCAAAGTCATGGATGAGATTAAGAGACGCAGCATTCGATCTCCTTTTCAATGCGGCCAAAGAGGCTTCGATGTTTTATTACTATTTGGGAAAAAAATTATAGTTAAAATAAAGATAATTAAATATGAGTTGTTTTATTAATTTAGAAAATACTATATTTAATAAAATTCATAATTAATAAAATACAAGTGGAAATTTAAACCTAAAACCCTAAAAAAAGGTAAAATGATTTTTATGAGATAAGATAAAATTATTTTTATGCCAGGGGAAAAATTTTGCCACCCTGCGGAAAAATTGATTATAATTTCCTCAAAAAATTTTTGAGTTCGCCCCCCCCCCCCGAAAAAAATTTCTATATACCCTCCTGATGTATGTGAGGTGTAAGTTTATGCCAGGGCCGGATCTAGAGGGGGAGGGGGGCAGTGGGTGCATGTGCATGTTTATAATTCGATCTCCTTTCCAATGCCGCCTCGATGTTTTATTACTATTTGGGAAAAAAATTATAGTTAAAATAAAGATAATTAAATATGAGTTGTTTTATTAATTTAGAAGACACTATTTCACAATATTTAATAAAATATTAATAATTAATATAAATAATAAAATGCAAGTGGAAATTTTTTATTTCCATAAAAAAAATTTTTAACCTATTGTATATTTTAAATAATTCTAATTTTCTAAAAAATCTATATAAATTATTTAAAGATTTAATTTAATTTTAAAATATGTAACATATTTTAATAAATACCTAGTTCAGCGTTTTCCAAACTGAGGTGCGCCTCCCAGGGGAGGCGCGGACTAGTGTAAGGGGAGGCGCAATTATTAGCCACAACGAGCAATTTTCCAAATGATTGCTAGTTTTATAAAAAAGAATAAATAAAAAGAATATTTTTATTTAAATTTATATTTTTTAGCATTAGAAATTTTTGTTTTGTATTATTTTATAAAATGGGGGGGGGGGGGGGAGGCGTCATAAAATTAAATATTTTCAAGGGAGGCGTTGTAACATATAGTTTGGAAACCACTGACCTAGTTAATATGCAGTATTATTCAATTGATAGGAACGGGACTAACACTAAAGTGTTGGTTCAACAGACAAAATCCCACTTAAACAGGACAATTTAATTTATTTAAATCAAAATTTGCCATTTGGATACCAAATGGTTTAAACAAAAAAACAAAGATGGGATTTCAAATTGAGATAAAAAAATAGCAATAGCTAATAAATAACATTTCTATATTTGTGTATGAAAAAAAAAGATTTGAAAGAATTTTTTGGTCTTTTTCTAGAGTGAATAGATAGAATAGAAATAGAATAAGTTAGGAAAATCATATGGATTAGTAAATAATAAGCTCAAGCAAATAAAACTCCTATCCCAGCCTGATAAGAAAAAAGAGAATATTTATTTATTTCTCTAATCTAAGATCCAAAATTCTCTCACTCCCAATTAATTAGAATAGAATTTTAAATATTAATAATTAGTATAGAAATAATGAAGAAATCTTTTGATAAAATATATCTGACAAGAGCCAAGAAATAAAAAATTTGACATCGAATTTTGAATGTTTGAAGCCAAATTTTATCATCAATTGATTATTGGACGATCTTTGCTGTAATGACAAGATAGCTACTAATTTACTTTAGTAAATTACCAATTATTAAAATTAATGAAAAAATAAAGTGAATAATAAACTCACCAAATGGAAAACTGCAGAAACACAAACTGAGATGACGTTGAGGTCAGCTGGGCCGACGAGATGCATCGTCGAAGATGTTCTGAAAATAAAAAGATAAATAATTAAATTATCAAATAAAGAGGAAAATTTGTGTTAGCCAAGTAATTTAGATTTTAAACAAAAAAAGAATAAATTAAACTCCTTTTACGGAAAACGTTTCGGCCGATTTAATCATGCCATCTTCAGTTGCATTGGAGTTTTTTAACATAGGCTATTGTAAAATTAATAAGCTTATGAACAGACTGTTGACAACTCTATTTACTAAAAAACTCCAATGCAACTGAAGATGGCATGATTAAATCGGCCGAAACGTTTTGCGTAAAAGGAGTTTGATTTAATAGAGGCTCCCTGCCTGGCTGCTTTCCTCTTCTATCCTTTATTCAATTCTAAACAGCCACTTTCTATATTAAAAATAAACATTCATTTTTGACCGTTTTTCAGTGGAGGGACTCATATAGAAATTTAGTAAATATATAAAATCATATCAATGTAGAGAAAGTTTTTTATTTTGCAGGTTTTTCAGCAATGATTAATAAAGAAGACTTTATTTTTATATTTGAAAATTTGAATGGAAATAAGACGACCAGTGTGCGCATCCTGGTTTCGGTCACAAAGGACCATCGTCAGGCCTGTAAAGCAACATCAAAGTGTCAAACAGGGTATTAGTCAGTAGAATGTACATGTATAGATCTTTTTAACAAAATTTACATTTTTTACATTTAATAATCTTAAAAAATAAAACACTTTTCAATTCAACATACCCACAAATTTTCGATCTCCGTATTTTTTTGTATATTATGCCAAACAATAAGTTTTATTATGAGGAAGATCTTGGTTTCTGTACTATGTATATATATATATATATATATTTTTTTTTTTATTATCTTGACTAGCTTAGAAGGAATTTTCCTATACAAAGATTGGCGCAGATATATAGGAAAATTCCTTCTAAGCTAGTCAAGATAATAAAATATATATATATATATATATATATATATATATATATATATATATATATATTAGGGTGTCCGTTATTTCCCCAATTCCCCCAATTGCTGCAAATGCCCTCTAAATTTTTAGGTTTTGACCTAAAAAAAAAATATCAGACCCATATCAACCCTTAATATTCATATTAAACCGTGCCTAAATCATAATCCATTTCCCATTGAAATAACATGGGACGCAACTTTAGCTAAAAATAAAGTCTTCTTTATTAATCATTGCTGAAAAACCTGCAAAATATAAAATCATATGGATTAAAAAAAAAGGCCCAACAAATATGAAATTTAAATGATTTTTTACTTTCTCTTGCCCTATATAATTATGTTTGAATTACAATTATTTAGTTTTTAAGATGTAATCTCTTATTTAAATTAATTTAAATAAAAATGAAGTAAAAGGCTTTTCTATTCACCCAAAATTCCTTCCCTTTTCCCAATTAATTATATATATATATATATATATATATAATTACCTGGTATATATATAAGCCACGGAGGGTGGGGTTCATGGGACCCAAGCCATGACTAGATATTTATAGTTTGGAGGGAAAGTGGTGTTGGTTTTACGTGAAACATATTTATAAGTAAAATTATTTAGTATATGTGAGGTTTCATTAAGTTCACTAAGTTTCACTAAATTCAAAAATTTTTCTTTCATTTATAACTTGATGAAACCTCACATATACTAAATAATTTTACTAGATATTTAAGCTCTATAATACAAATTATATTACATATAGGGTAAGATAAAGTAAAATAGAATAATTTACTCTAGCTATAAAAAAAAAAAAAACAACCAAATTTATATATATATATAGATATGCCAAGCAAGATAAGTCTTCTTGGGTTAAGTCGCGTGGGATGTTGAGATTTACTCGACGTTTCGGCTCTCCTTTTGGAGCCATTTTCAAGAGAGAAGGGGAGTTAGGGGGTAATAATGGAGGAGGGTTGTTTACGGGGTCGCAGCCTTGCTGATCCCCAGGTCAATTTGGACGACGCACATAGGAGTATTTGTTCAATAAACCCGGACAAAAGTCGAAATCACTAAGTTACTCAAAAGTCGCAATAAACTCATTGTTTCTCAAGCTAGATAACCGGTGCGTCCTGAGGTAGGCTTAAAAATTCCATGGCTCTACACTTGTTTACATACGAGCAGTCGGAACTCAGTCAATATCTAGATCGCATCTCTTTTGTTCTAGGCTGCTTCGATTGTGCTAATAGTTTGTATTGCTCTAGTATTACCGTGTGAATGTTTTACAAGAAAAAGCTTTTGAATATTGCAGAAGGAGGTACGTACTATATTTTAAAACATAAATTGATTCATTTGCAGTCAGAATTTTACATTTACAAACTATTTTACGAAGCCAAAATTTTTGGCATACATTTTTAGTTCAATTTTCAGACAAAAGCATTTTTGTTTATGTGTCTGATCTTGTCGGGCTATAATTTATATACTGTCTTAAAATATAGTTATTTGACTATTATATACCACTCTTACATCTTCCCCCTAAATCCCCCATTTTGTTTTACAGTTACTTCAAATTAATGAGTAAAAAAAATGAATTATTTCAAGTAAAACAAAATGTCGAACTTAAGGGATGATGTAAGTGTGCTAAATAATAGTCAAATAACCATATTTTATGGCTATATATAAATAATAGCCAGAAAAGATCAAACACATAAACAAAAATGCTTTTGTCTGATAATTAAACTAAAAATGTATGCCAAAAATGTTGGCTTCGTAGTATAGTTTGTAAACGTAAAATTCTGACTGAAAATGAATCAATTTATGTTTTGAAATACAGTATCTAAGTAGTAGTAGTAGTAGCTAAGCTCAGAATTTACTATTTCCTTCCAAAACCTTGGGGGCGGGGGCGGTCGCCCCCCCCCCCCCTTAAAATAGCTTCCCTGTTTATGGCTACCTTAGGAGGGACCGGTTATCTGTTGAATAGCTTGAGGAACAATAATTTTATTACGACTTTTGAGTAACTTAGGGCCGGTCTTTTCATGTTTGGGTAGTTAGCGAAGTGTCTGTTAAAGTGCTTTTTTTTGCAGTGCAGAAACCCTCTTCATTTTTATTCTTATAGTAAAATATATGACATCGCATCATTTTATTTAAAAAAGAAGTAGATATATTTGTTATTTTTATTTTGATTCAACTTATTTTATCAATAAAGTGATGAGATGTGATATATTTTACAATATGCAAAAGGTTAGGTCCACTGGTAACTGAGGCAGCCATTTGCTTTTTATTTGCATAACCCAGCCTTGGAGTATATGTATATGTATAGATGTTGAATTTTTTGCCAAGCTCTCTGTTAAATTAGTCGGAGCCAAAAGCTCTGGGTACGATTTAGCAAAGGGGTGATATTAGGAACACAAGCCTGGCACCAGCATTCTAACTTCACGCATAAAAATAAC
This sequence comes from Euborellia annulipes, assembly GCA_023213315.1. Classification (NCBI taxonomy): domain Eukaryota; kingdom Metazoa; phylum Arthropoda; class Insecta; order Dermaptera; family Anisolabididae; genus Euborellia; species Euborellia annulipes. Next base: position 1,384 of record JAKCPI010014926.1, on the reverse strand, counting down.
AGAGGCATTCTTCAATCTATCCCTTTTTTTTGTTATTATTCATTTTATGTCAGTCAGGATTATATTTCTAGGATATTTGGCAAGGTGTTGAAGATGATTATTTGAATATATTCTAATAGCCGAGTTGAAACCATGTTCGAGGGTTGGCCAACTCCCTCTGGCGCACTCTGGCGAGACGAGCTTCAACTAAAGCATTTCAAATTTTAAATTTTAGTAAAAAAAATAATTTTTTTAAAATTAATTATTTTAACTTATAATATTTATTTGAATTAATTTCAATTTTTATTTTTAATAATTTTTATATTTTATGTCTTTATTAAGTAGAAAACTTCAAAAAACCTTTAATACTGAAGAGAGTTCATTCCCTGGAACAGGGTTTCTGCATTGCACACTACCCATAGGTTAACGTGCTACCCAAAGATGAAAAGACCGGCCCTTAGTGATTTCGACTTTTGTCCGGGTTTATTGAACAAATACTCCTATGTGCGACGACGCGACTTAATCCGAGAAAACCTATCTTCGCATACATCCGGTCGCGAAAACCTTCGAGAACATATATATATATAATATTAATAATTAGTATAGCAAAATAATTTAAAAAAATTTTCAAATAAGTAAGATTGATAGAATCAAAAATTTTATTTTTACTAAAATAATATTTAATATTTCAAAAGTCAAGAAATAAAAAAAATTTGGCTTGAATTTTAATTTTCACTTTGGCTCCAACATACATGTGATCTAAAATGGGTCTGACTTTAACGATATACGTTATTAATTAACAGAAGGAGAAATAGGTTATTAATTAATATACATATTAGGGGTCCAGGCATTCTTATTTAAGCCATTTTGTATCCAAATAGCTTAAATAAAATCATCGGACTGCATGGGGTCCGAACCCGCGAGCAAACGGCATTAAGAGCAAACACCCCGACTTGGGGAGTAGGCAGATTGAGGCCCCAAAGTCAACCCAAACCAAACACAAACCCGATTACACAGAACCAACCACTGTCCATTCCTCAGAGACAAACCCAGACCTCTGAGGCATCCACCAAACACACCACCAACACACCGACTTGGGGAGTAGGCAGATTGAGGCCCCGTAGTCAACCTAAACCGAACACAATTACACACACCCAACCTTCCTCCAGTTCTCAGAGACCAATCCACGCCTCTGAGTCATCCACCAAATTGACCTGGGGACCAGGAAGACTGCGACCCCGTAAACAACCCCCTCCACCATTACCTCCTAACTTCCTTCTCTCTTGAAAATGGCTCCAAAAGGAGAGCCGAAACGTCGAGTAAATCTCAGCACCCCACGCGACTTAACCCGAGAAAACTTGTCTTCGCATATATATATATATATATATATATATATATATATATA
>JAKCPI010014925.1:0-14881 GCA_023213315.1 Euborellia annulipes | reverse complement strand
TTTATTTTTTTTATACCTATTGTAATTAATGAATAAACTTTAGTAAAAATATAAACCAACGATTTTTTATTTCCCCATTACCAAATCCTCAATTCCTATTTAATACAAATGTTATTATAGATAGCCACAACTTTGAATTTTTTATAAAATTTGTAAGCAAACTAAAACGAAATTTGTCTTGATGAATTTTAAATAGTCACCCAAAAAATTTTTAAATTTTTTGAGATAATAAAAAACTAAATTAACAGTTGATACGAAAATAATGTTTTACATTTGTTTTAAACTTCGCATCCTCATTTAACTAAATTTAACTAAACCGGAGGATCAATTTTAAGACTTGAAATAAAATAATAATCAATACAAATTTGAATCAGGGGGGAAAAAATTTTTTTTAGAAAATAAAATAATTCAATATGATCAAATAGTATAAAACAAAAACAAATTACTATAAAATTTTAAATAAAATCACAATTTTAATAAAATTAAAATTAAAAAAAATTTTCTAGTGATTTTATCAAAAATCTTTTGGAAAAAATTTGAAAAAATGAATTTCTTACTCTTTTAATTTTTTTTAATTTAGAAAATTTTATTTTTCAAACAGTACAAATATATCACTTTTAAAAATAACCGAAATAAAAGAAGAAATTTTGCCGCCCTCTGTCCCCCCATAGGACACCAGGGGGGAATGTACCCTTGCCCCCCCGTCCGGCCCTTGAATCATAAAATAGAAAAGAAATAATCTTGTTCAAGAAGAAAGGAAGGTAAGTAAAGTCTAATTTGTTTTACGTAAATCTAAGATTAATAAATGCTTACTTTTCAATGACCAAAAGAAAATAACTTCTATTTTACATTTAAAATAAGAAAAATTAATAATTTCAGGTGTCAAATATTTAAATTAAAAAATTTTTTAAATCAAAATAAAAGCAAGAAATTCAAACATAAAGCATTCATTAATTATTAGATTTTCTAAAATTGTTTTTGTTAGTAAGAGAGAAAGAATTATATAGGCCTATTAATAATAAAAAATTTTCATCTATAAAAGAAGATAGAAGCATAGTGATGTTAAAGAAGGTAATATCTCTATTTATAATGAGAAGTTGTAACCCTTTTAAGTCAGATAATAGATTCTTATTTTTTTTTTTTCCCCTTTCTCCCCACACCACTCTTTCCCCGCTTCACCGTGTTCTTCTTCTCCCTCCCCCCCCCCCCCCCTTCCCCCCCCCCTCTTTTTATTTACAAAAGATAAATTGTTTTCTAAAGATCTTTACCAAGAGCATTGAAAAAATAGTTGAAAGTGGAGGTTTACTTTATAAGTCACTATACTGTATAAAATTTCATGTTGAAGCATGAAACCTAAAGAAGACAAGTGATTATGTTTCACTGAGCTGCAACAGCTGCTCTTCAACAGGCTTTTTCAGAAAATTTTAGTTTGTGGTTGGTTTATATTGATTAATAAGAATCTCAAAAAAATCATTTGGAATACTTATTTGTGCTTTTGTTTGCAAAAAATACTTTTTTTTTTTTTCATTTGTTTTAAGATCTTTTTGGCATCTTAAGCCATTTAGACCCCATCCCTTCAATTGAAATAAATTTTTTCTCGTTTGAGACGGGAAGCGAATCTGTGACTGAAGCTAATGTCTTCTCTCTGAGCCAAGGGTCCATTTTTAAAAAGTTATTAAATTAAAAAATAACATAATTTACAATATAAATAGAGATATTAACTTTAATAAAGAGAAAAAATTACGCTTATTATATTTTCAGCAATTGTTTTTTAATTCGTTAGTAAGGCAATATTTCCAGATATTTCGGAGACCTATCGGCACTCCTTCCTCAGTGGATTTCACCACATGTGGTGAATGAGGTGAAATCCACTGAGGAAGGAGTGCCGATAGGTTTCCGAAATATCTGGAAATATTGCCTTACTAACGAATTAAAAACAATTGCTGAAAATATAGCGTTTTTTTCTCTTTAATAAACCAACTTCAGCAACACCACTTGAGGAGAATATTAACTTTAAGTCAAACACTTTGCATATCATTGATCTCAATAATCATTTTTTTTATATATATAATTATATATATAAAAAAAAAATTAATGAGAACTGAATTAAACAGAAAGTAGAGAAAAATTAGGAGAGTTATTAAATTTTTTAAGGTACTTTGTGTGATGATCTTCATTTTTCTCAGAGCTGCAACGTCTGCTTTCTCGGTGTATTTCTACAAATAACAACAGAGACCTCGTTGACTGGTGTTGATTGGTCGGACCTAAAATATAAAAAAAAATGATTAATACAAAAAAAAACTTAATAATAAGTATTTTTTCCAATTTCAATATAACAATAATAAAAAAGTGCAATATTTCTCGTATAATCACCCATATATATATATATATATTTGAAGTAGTAATCGCGTTATGAAAAGTTTGTTAATAAAAATTAGACATCATAAATTAGTAAATACAAGTACAGTGAGAGACAATATTCAGTCCCACCCATGTGTTTTCTACTTGCGATTATTTCTTTGTTTTTATAAAAGAAAATGAAAATTTTTATTAGAAATTTTCTAGTTTTGAACCATGAAAGGTTTCCATTAAAAAATATATAATATTTTTTTAAAAACAATGAAATAATCACAAGTAGAAAACGCATGGGGGGTGACTTAATATTGACCCACACTGTACAATATTAATAGATTTGAACACTAACCAGGACTGTCGATATTAGTGGAATGGATAACAGGTCAGATCAGTCCAATAAAATATATAAAAAATTTTTTATTGGACTGATCTTACCTGTTATCCATTCCACTAATATTAATAGATATTTCAATCACAGTTTATTTCTTCTCTGTTTTCTTTTAATAAATCGTATTTATTATTACTTTTATATATGAGAATATTTAATCATTATCAAACTTTTAGATAAAAAATTAAGAGAAAATGATTGTCAAAGAGAACAAATAGAATAATATGATACATGAAAAGAAAGTATAGAAAAAAAGAAAAAGATCACACACTCCCCTATTTTATAAAATAATACAAATTCAAACATTTTTAGTGCAAAAAAATTTATTAATACAAACTATTATATCATTTATTATTTGATTTATAAGACTTTAGCAATCATTTAGAAAAATATTCGCTCTGGCTAATATTCGCGCCTCCCCCTAAGACTAGTCCGCGCCTCAAAGTTTGGAAAACGCTGGTTTAAAATATAATAATAAATACCGGTACCTTTTAATCGGTCAGAGATGAGCTGTGTGTGGATTAACGTTAACGCAATGGAATAGCAGAAAGAGAAAACTTTCTTCGCCTCGATTTGAATGCAACTAAAATTTGTTTCCTTACTTCTTTCAATTCACACTTAAAAAAAAAGAGATCCCTTTTATGCGTGGAATGCGTGACTGACGATGAAGGCATGAATGTTTTTTCCTCCGATTTCTTCTGAAACAAACAAATATTTAAATATTAATTCTTTTCTTATTCTATCACTTTGAAATTTATTTAAAATCCTAACTTCAATCCAATTAAAAAATAAATAAAAAGAGATCCCTTTCAATTATTTTGTTATTATCAATAAAAAGATATATTTAACATAAAATAAAATATTTTTCTATTTAAAAATCACTCATAATTAAATAGATTAGAATTATAAATCTTAATAATAAAATTGGGCCGGCGGCACCCTAGGATAAGGGTAGTCCACCCGCCGCGAAAGCGTGGAGGTCCTGCTTCGACTCCAGGGGGTGCAATTTTGCCCAATCTTAAGCACAAACATATCTCTCAAACTTGCTATCTTAAACAATGGCTAATGAACAGTCTTTTAGAGCATTGATTGAAAAATTTCATCCTTTTCAAACAAGGCTCTACCTAGTTAATAATAAAAAGTTAAATGAAGAAATTTTTTTTTTGATAAAATAAACGGTAGTGAGAAATAAAAAATTTGGCATCCAATTTTATTTAAATGTTTGAAGACAAAATTTTATCATTATTTGCCGCTTGAACGATCTTTGCTAAAATAATAAGAGAGCTACTAATTTAGAAAGATGATTCAGATACATATATATATATATTTATAGAAAACATTTAGATATTAAAATTTTGTTTGTTGTATAAGAATTTTTCTTTTCTTTTTTAACCCAAGATTCGATTCTCGTTTGCAATTCTCAAACTTAAGAAATCTAACACTATTTTTAATTTTTATAAAATCACCTGTCATCTGAGCTTAACAACACAAGTTCTTCACAACTTATTAATGACAAGAGATTTTATAAAAATTAAAAATTTAAAAATTAATATATGTATATATATATTTAAAAAAAGGAAGATTACAAAGGTTTAAGATTTGCAATCAAAAATCGAATCTTGGGTTAAAAATAAAAAGTGATAATAAAACGGAAGAACAGCAAAGCATGAAATATAATCTCTAGTTAATTTATATATTAAAAAATTCTGAGAAAATACCAAATTAAATATAAAAAATAAACAGCACAAATGGAAAAGATTCTTGTATAACAAACTTAAAATTTTAATATCAAAACATAGTTTGCTTAAGATTAGAAATTATTAATGTAGGTAAAAAAATAAAGTGATCAAAATAATAAACTTACAAAATATCAAAGCGAGATGATGTTGAGTTATCTGGATTAGAAGAGTCTGCTGCATAATGACATCTTGGAAGGTATTCTAAAATAATATAAAAAATATATATATTAAAAGAAAAAGTATTTAATTTGTAAATATGTAGGGCTTATAGCTGGTAGTTTAATCAGGATAGGGGAAAAAGTGAAGAAAATCTGCAGCCAACTACTAGCTGCAGATTTTCTTCACTTTTTCACCTATCCTGATTTAATTTCTAAGTTAATAGAAAATTCAATGGATTAAAGCGTACCATTTTGACGATATTTAATCATTCTGCATTTTCTTTGAAATAATCAGTCATAAAACAGAATAAGTTTCATCTTCTTTTTTTTTTGGATAGATAATTCCATTTCCCTTAGGTATCATAAAGAATAAAAAAATGCAATTAGATTGCAATTATTTGACATATATACAGTATATATATATAATCGATGGATGTTGTGTTCTCTCAGAGCTCCCTTCATATCAGTCGAAGTCAAGTTCTTTGGACGAAATCACATCTAAAATTAAAAATATCAATATTAATAAACACATAAATAAATATGATAAAGAATTAAAATTATGAGTGTTAGAAGATAATAAAAAAATAGGTAGGATAGATTCAATTAAAATCTGCTTGAAATGACACTTAAAAATTTCAAAAATAATTTATAATATGAAATGCTTCTAAACTAAAATATTGCATAAAATATTTCAATATAATTATTTGAATTGGTTAATCTCTAGATAAAGGGTCAGATAATTTTTACTCCCTATTCACTATCCATTATCTGACACTTCTTCTAAAGTTCAACATAGGAATTTTTATTTTATTTTCAAAAATTCATTAAATTATATGTTTTACAAACTCGGAATAATCCAAATAATAAAAATAATTTAAAAGAAAACACATTATTTTTTATAACATAATCGAAAGTGAAAAAATTTATTTGACATAAAGTTCAATTATTATTGATTGTGAATGAATTAATAAAAAGAATGAATAATCTATTACTCTATATAATTTGCATTGTCAAAATTAAATTAAAAATTAATATAAAACGATTAAAAGAGATGAAATTAATTAAAATGAGAATAAAATTTGATAGACCGACAGAGAAAGGTTATTATTTTGAATCAAGAGTTTGGAATATTTGTAGTGATTTATTTAATGAATTTATTGAAAATAATAATTCTGAACCAATTAAACAAATATTTAAATGCATTACTGACCTTAAAATAGAAATATTTGAGAAGAAATATAAATTAGTCGATGTGATGACATTTGTGAGTCGAGACTTGTTGCTGGGCAAAGTCATGGATGAGATTAAGAGACGGCGCATTCGATCTCCTTTTCAATGTGGTCAAAGAGGCTTCGATGTTTTATTACTATTTGGGGAAAAAAATTATAATTAAAATAAAGATAATTGGTCGAACCGGAGATGTGGAGGCCGATTTCGGTCAAGCTAAGGGAGGGAAGAGTGGGGATAAAGTGCATGCCGGCTGCTTGGCAGCTGATGTCTAGCAGCCAAGCCTGGCAGCTGATGCCTAGCAGCCAAGCCTGGCAGCTGATGCCTAGCAGCCAAGCCTGGCAGCTGATGCCTAGCAGCCAAGCCTGGCAGCTGATGTCTAGCAGCCAAGCCTGGCAGCTGATGTCTAGCAGCCAAGCCTGGCAGCTGAAAATAATGATCCTAATTCAATTAAACAAATATTTAAATGCATTACTGACCTCAATAAATGAAAATAGATGAGATGAAATATAAATTAGACGATGACATTTGTGAGTCGAGACTTGTTGCTGGGCAAAGTCATGGATGAGATTAAGAGACGCAGCATTCGATCTCCTTTTCAATGCGGCCAAAGAGGCTTCGATGTTTTATTACTATTTGGGAAAAAAATTATAATTAAAATAAAGATAATTAAATATGAGTTGTTTTATTAATTTAGAAGACACTATTTCACAATATTTAATAAAATACTAATAATTAATATAAATAATAAAATGCAAGTGGAAATTTTTTATTTCCATAAAAAAAATTTTTAACCTATTGTATATTTTAAATAATTCTAATTTTCTAAAAAATCTATATAAATTATTTAAAGATTTAATTTAATTTTAAAATATGTAATATATTTTAATAAATACCTAGTTCAGCGTTTTCCAAACTGAGGTGCGCCTCCCAGGGGAGGCGCGGACTAGTGTAAGGGGAGGCGCAATTATTAGCCACAACGAGCAATTTTCCAAATGATTGCTAGTTTTATAAAAAAGAATAAATAAAAAGAATATTTTTATTTAAATTTATATTTTTTAGCATTAGAAATTTTTGTTTTGTATTATTTTATAAAATGGGGGGGGGGGGGGGAGGCGTCATAAAATTAAATATTTTCAAGGGAGGCGTTGTAACATATAGTTTGGAAACCACTGACCTAGTTAATATGCAGTATTATTCAAATCATAGGAACGGGACCAACACTAAAGAGTTGGTTCAACAGACAAAATCCCACTTAAACAGGACGGTTTAATTTATCTAAATCAAAATTTGCCATTTGGATACCAAATGGCTTAAACAAAAAACAAAGAAGGGATTTCAAATTGAGATAAAAAAAATAGCAATGGCTAATAAATAACATTTCTATATTTGTGTATGAAAAAAAAAGATTTGAAAGAATTTTTTTGGTCTTTTTCTAGAGTGAATAGAGAGAATAGAAATAGAATAAGTTAGGAAAATCATATGGATTAGTAAATAATAAGCTCAAACAAATAAAACTCCTATCCCAGCCTGATAAGAAAAAAGAGAATATTTATTTATTTCTCTAATCTAAGATCCAAAATTCTCCCACTCCCAATTAATTAGAATAGAATTTTAAATATTAATAATTAGTATAGAAATAATGAAGAAATCTTTTGATAAAATATATCTGACAAGAGCCAAGAAATAAAAAATTTGACATCCAATTTTGAATGTTTGAAGGCCAAATTTTATCATTAATTCTTGGACGATCTTTGCTGTAATGACAAGATAGCTACTAATTTAGTTTAGTAAATTACCAATTATTAAAATTAATGAAAAAATAAAATGAATAATAAACTCACCAAATGGCAAACTGCAGAAACCCAAACTGAGATGACGTTGAGGTCATCTGGGCCGACGAGATGCCCCGTCGAAGGTGTTCTGAAAATAAAAAGATAAATAATTAAATTATCAAATAAAGAGGAAAATTTGTGTTAGCCAAGTAATTTAGATTTTAAACAAAAAGGAATAAATTAAACTCCTTTTACGCAAAACGTTTCGGCCGATTTAATCATGCCATCTTCAGTTGCATTGGAGTTTTTTAACTTAGGCTATTGTAAAATTAATAAGCTTATGAACAGACTGTTGACAACTCTATTTACTAAAAAACTCCAATGCAACTGAAGATGGCATGATTAAATCGGCCGAAACGTTTTGCGTAAAAGGAGTTTGATTTAATAGAGGCTCCCTGCCTGGCTGCTTTCCTCTTCTATCCTTTATTCAATTCTACACAGCCACTTTCTATATTAAAAATAAACATTCATTTTTGACCGTTTTTCAGTGGAGGGACTCATATAGAAATTTAGTAAATATATAAAATCATATCAATGTAGAGAAAGTTTTTTATTTTGCAGGTTTTTCAGCAATGATTAATAAAGAAGACTTTATTTTTAGATTTGAAAATTTGAATGGAAATAAGACGACCAGTGTGCGCATCCTGGTTTCGGTCACAAAGGACCATCGTCAGGCCTGTAAAGCAACATCAAAGTGTCAAACAGGGTATTAGTCTTAGTAGAATGTACATGTATAGATCTTTTTAACAAAATTTACATTTTTTACAATTAATAATCTTAAAAAATAAAACATTTTTCAATTCAACATACGCACAAATTTTCGATCTCCGTATTTTTTTGTATATTATGCCAAACAATAAGTTTTATTATGAGGAAGATCTTGGTTTCTGAACTATGTATATATATATATATATATATATATATATTTATATTTATTATCTTGACTAGCTTAGAAGGAATTTTCCTATACAAAGATTGGCGCAGATATATAGGAAAATTCCTTCTAAGCTAGTCAAGATAATAAAATATATATATACCCAGGGTTTAAGTTTTTTATAATTAAAAAATATATATATATTAGGGTGTCCGTTATTTCCCCAATTCCCCCAATTGCTGCAAATGCCCTCTAAATTTTTAGGTTTTGACCTAAAAAAAAATATCAGACCCATATCAACCCTTAATATTCATATTAAACCGTGCCTAAATCATAATCCATTTCCCATTGAAATAACATGGGACGCAACTTTAGCTAAAAATAAAGTCTTCTTTATTAATCATTGCTGAAAAACCTGCAAAATATAAAATCATATGGATTAAAAAAAAAGGCCCAACAAATAAGAAATTTAAATGATTTTTTACTTTCTCTTGCCCTATATAATTATGTTTGAATTACAATTATTTAGTTTTTAAGATGTAATCTCTTATTTAAATTAATTTAAATAAAAATGAAGTAAAAGGCTTTTCTATTCACCCAAAATTCCTTCCCTCTTCCCAATTAATTATATATATATAATTACCTGGTATATATATATAAGCCACGGAGGGTGGGGTTCATGGGACCCAAGCCATGACTAGATATTTATAGTTTGGAGGGAAAGTGGTGTTGGTTTTACGTGAAACATATTTATAAGTAAAATTATTTAGTATATGTGAGGTTTCATTAAATTCACTAAGTTTCACTAAATTCAAAAATTTTTCTTTCATTTATAAATTGGTGAAACCTCACATATACTAAATAATTTTACTAGATATTTAAGCTCTATAATACAAATTATATTAGATATAGGGTAAGATAAAGTAAAATAGAATAATTTACTCTAGCTATAAAAAAAAAAACAACCAAATTTATATTTATATATATATATATAGATATGCCAAGATAAGTCTTCTTGGGTTAAGTCGCGTGGGATGTTGAGATTTACTCGACGTTTAGGGGGTAATAATGGGGGAGGGGTTGTTTACGGGGTCGCAGCCTTGCTGATCCCCAGGTCAATTTGGACGACGCGACTTAATCCGAGAAAACCTATCTTCGCATACATCCGGTCGCGAAAACCTTCGAGAACATATATATATATATATATATATATAATATTAATAATTAGTATAGCAAAATAATTTAAAATTTTCAAATAAGTAAGATTGATAGAATCAAAAATTTTGTTTTTACTAAAATAATATTTAATATTTCAAAACTCAAGAAATAAAAAAAATTTGGCTTGAATTTTAATTTTCACTTTGGCTCCAACATACATGAAATGTGACCTAAAATGGGTCTGACTTTAACGATATACGTTATTAATTAACAGAAGGAGAAATAGGTTATTAATTAATATACATATTAGGGGTCCAGGCATTTTTATTTAAGCCATTTTGTATCCAAATAGCTTAAATAAAATCATCGGACTGCATGGGGTCCGAACCCGCGACTTTTGGTATACGAGGCTAGCACGCTAACCCCTACACCAAGCTCAAGGGCTCCATGATAGTTACTAATTATCAATATTGTTTTAAAAATAAGTAATGAAAATAAATAATAAAATTGAAGCTTAATGAGTGATGCCGAGAGAAATGTAGACCGAAACTCCTCAAACGCTAATTTTTCGGCAAGGGTGCAGGATGGGGAAAAACAAAATAAAATTATTTATAATTTTCCCCAAATGAGTTTATTATCCTGATATTTCGAAGGCACAAAAGGCTCTTCTTCTTCAGAGGAAGCTGAAAATAATTACAATGTTACCAAAATATTTTTTTACAATAGTTTAACATAAAAGGCATTGTTATACCTCATTTAACACTCTGCTAACATTATAATGACAGCCAAGATTTTTTGCATAAACAAAGCCATTTGACCTCGGTTACTCGAGTGGACATTCTGATTAGATAATTTTATTACAATTTTATTTATTCTTTCTTTTTTTCAAATTAAATGTATTAATATAACATTAGTTTAAATCTATTTAAATCCAGGCTTTATTAGTTTATTCAACCTTTAGTCAATTATTTTTTATTTTTCTTCTTTCTTTTTTCTTAAACTAATAATCAATACATTTTTTATATGCACAAAATTCATTTAGGCCTATTTATTTTTTACATTAATAAAATTTTAATTTTTATTAGAAATATCAGGACATAGGAAAAAACACTATTGTTTAACAAAAACAAAAACAAAAACGAGATGCTGGCTGAAGGGGAAAGCTATTTATGAGTTAAAAGAATTTTATATTCACCCATTAAGTTATTTGTGTCCATTCTAAAATTCACTGCCCTTTTAATATTAAGGTGGATGTAGCAAGATTCTTTGAAATATCTTTTGTACCAGTTTTCTTCTCTACAGAGAATTTTAACTGTATCCACATCAAAATTGAAATTGTGGCTCAAATCTTGCGCATGTTGTTGTAGGGCTGTAATATTGTTAGTTTTACCAACCGACCTTCTATGCTCATCAACCCTCAATTTCAATGCTCTTTTTGTGTTCCCAATATAAACTTTATTACAGTCTTTGCACTCGATTTGATAAACCGTGCTATGGGTCTTATCTTTTTTATCTTTATCTTTTGTATTGTATAAGAACATCAAGTTTCCAGTTGTTTTAGGGATAACATTTATTTTATATTTATGAAAAATGGCTTTAATTTTATTGAAATTATGGGTAAAAGTAATCGGGAAAAAACCAAAACTTTCTTTTTCTATTTGATTATTAATTGGGGCAGATGGGGGTGGTTTTGTTATTTTTGTTTTTATTTTGTTTATAATTTTGTTTATTAAAGGTGTTGGGTAATTGTTATTTTTAGTTATTTTTATATATTTTTTTATATTATTTTCCCAAAAACAACGGTCACTTAAACTCAATATTCTATAAAGCAGGCCCTCGAGTACATTCAATTTATGGGTCATTGGGCTGGACGAATGAAAGTTTAAAATAATGTTACTGGAGTAAGGTTTTTGGTACCAGTCAATACTTATATTGGGCGCTCTGTTGTAGAGGGTCATATCCAGGAAGTTAATGCAATTATTATTTTCCATTTCAACGGTGAATTTTAGGGCACTATTGTTGTATTAATTTTCTCCAGTACGTTACAACTTGGCTCGTTTTAGCTGAGAAGAAAACTGGTACAAAAGATATTTCAAAGAATCTTGCTACATCCACCTTAATATTAAAAGGGCAGTGAATTTTAGAATGGACACAAATAACTTAATGGGTGAATATAAAATTCTTTTAACTCATAAATAGCTTTCCCCTTCAGCCAGCATCTCGTTTTTGTTTTTTGTTTTTGTTAAACAATAGTGTTTTTTCCTATGTCCTGATATTTTTAATAAAAATTAAAATTTTATTAATGTAAAAAATAAATAGGCCTAAATGAATTTTGTGCATATAAAAAATGTATTGATTATTAGTTTAAGAAAAAAGAAAGAAGAAAAATAAAAAATAATTGACTAAAGGTTGAATAAACTAATAAAGCCTGGATTTAAATAGATTTAAACTAATGTTATATTAATACATTTAATTTGAAAAAAAAATAAAGAATAAATGAAATTGTAATAAAATTATCTAATCAGAATGTCCACTCGAGTAACCGAGGTCAAATGGCTTTGTTTATGCAAAAAATCTTGGCTGTCATTATAATGTTAGCAGAGTGTTAAATGAGGTATAACAATGCCTTTTATGTTAAACTATTGTAAAAAAAAATATTTTGGTAACATTGTAATTATTTTCAGCTTCCTCTGAAGAAGAAGAGCCTTTTGTGCCTTCGAAATATCAGGATAATAAACTCATTTGGGGAAAATTATAAATAATTTTATTTTGTTTTTCCCCATCCTGCACCCTTGCCGAAAAATTAGCGTTTGAGGAGTTTCGGTCCATAAATAATAAAATATTATAATAAAAATAAATAATCTCACCAAAAGGTAAAGTAAGATGACGTTGAGCTCAGTTGGATCAACAAAAAGAAGAATCTTCGAAGGAATTCTGAAATAAAAGAAAAAAGAAAAATATAATCTCTATATTAACTAAAAAGAGCTTTGTTTAAAAAGAGATGAAATTTTTTTCCAAACAAAAGCTCAAATAGACTGTAAATAAGCCAGTCAATATATCGTTTAAGATAATAAATTTGGATGCGAGAGTTTGTGTTTACTGGACCCGCGACCTAGGATAAAGATAGTCCGCCAGCCGCGAAAGCGTGGAGGTCCTGGTTCGACTCCAGGGGGCTCAATTTTTGCCCAATCAAACACGAACTTTTTTATCTCGCAAATTTGTAATCTCATATAATCTCTATATAATTATCAATTAAGAGAATTAAAATTATATATGGGTAATTCCACACCAAAACAACATGGCACTACATGGACCCATTTCAGATTCAAAAATGCCACCCAAATGCTGATTCCTCATGGCAAACTGATGATAAGTTGATAGAAAGAAAAAAATTTTTATGTACATTGCGGCCGTAAAACTCAAAATTAAAATTTCACTCATTTTCAACTTTCCAGAATACAATTTTGGAAATTTCTCTACAGTTTGAATAGTTTAATGAAAAAAATTGGTTTCGAGCACTATTCCTAAGGGAAATTGACCGTAGAATCCAAAAATCACCGAAAAACCCGAAAATTTTCACCTCTAATAAGAGAAATTTACGAATTTGTGATTTTTAAGGTGTTTTTTTCATTAAATTATTCCCGAAAAACATATATTTTTAAAATTACTTTTCCATGCTTAAGTTACTCTAAAACATGTGTACTTTGATGGGGTTTAAATATTTTTTTGGGGAAAGCATGTTTAGTAGGTCAAAATTGAGAAAATTCAAAAAACATGTTTTTTTGTGATTTTGACTTCTGCATTCTTTATTAATTTTTATATGTTGCCTATAAGTGTACGACTTTTTGAGTAATACTATTTTATTCTCCATTAAATTCTGTATAATTAAGAAAAAAAACGTACCAATCCAATGATCTGGGACAATGTTACAACTCTTTAATAGTTCAAATTCACTTAAAGTCATCTCAAAATGTTTTAGTTTTTCATTTTCGTAAAAAAGAAACAATTATAGTTTTGGGAAGTAGTCCAAACAAGATGTTGATGCAATCCGAGACATAGGAGCTAGTAAAGCATTCACCGTACCTGGGACACGCAATTTTCATGAATTTGTTCCAAAAAATAGTCACATCATTCAATGCAAAAAAGTGAGCACCGATACGAATTATTGTTTGGCATACGATCTTATCAATAAAAAAAAACTTAAAATTTATGCTGGTCTTTCATTTTAAAACTTGTTTGAACTACTTCCCAAAACTATAATTGTTTCTTTTTACGAAAATGAAAAACTAAAACATTTTGAGATGACTTTAAGTGAATTTGAACTATTAAAGAGTTGTAACATTGTCCCAGATCATTGGATTGGTACGTTTTTTTTTCTTAATTATACAGAATTTAATGGAGAATAAAATAGTATTACTCAAAAAGTCGTACACTTATAGGCAACATATAAAAATTAATAAAGAATGCAGAAGTCAAAATCACAAAAAAC
Organism: Euborellia annulipes; assembly: GCA_023213315.1. Lineage (NCBI taxonomy): Eukaryota > Metazoa > Arthropoda > Insecta > Dermaptera > Anisolabididae > Euborellia > Euborellia annulipes. The sequence goes on along the minus strand of JAKCPI010014925.1, from coordinate 658 downwards.
ATGTTTTTGAATTTTCTCAATTTTGACCTACTAAACATGCTTTCCCCAAAAAAATATTTAAACCCCATCAAAGTACACATGTTTTAGAGTAACTTAAGCATGGAAAAGTAATTTTAAAAATATATGTTTTTCGGGAATAATTTAATGAAAAAAACACCTTAAAAATCACAAATTCGTAAATTTCTCTTATTAGAGGTGAAAATTTTCGGGTTTTTCGGTGATTTTTGGATTCTACGGTCAATTTCCCTTAGGAATAGTGCTCGAAACCAATTTTTTCATTAAACTATTCAAACTGTAGAGAAATTTCCAAAATTGTACTCTGGAAAGTTGAAAATGAGTGAAATTTTAATTTTGAGTTTTACGGCCGCAATGTACATAAAAATTTTTTCTTTCTATCAACTTATCATCAGTTTGCCATGAGGAATCAGCATTTGGGTGGCATTTTTGAATCTGAAATGGGTCCATGTAGTGCCATGTTGTTTTGGTGTGGAATTACCCATATATATATATATATATATATATAGTGCATAGAAATAAAATTTTTTATCATTTTAACTCGATAATGTCATTTAAAATTGTGACCATTCACATGAAAAGGTACCAACTCTTCACTGGGTTAAATTTTCAGGAGAGCAGATTTACTAAAAAAAGTTCAAAA
>JAKCPI010014924.1:0-12550 GCA_023213315.1 Euborellia annulipes | reverse complement strand
ATATTATCTAAAAGAATCTGAAAAATTCCATACTTGGAAGCCTCTCATATTGATACGCTTGAAGAAGGGGAGTCGGGTTACTGGGAGATTTACGTCTAACAAAAAAAAAGGTCCCAGGAACGTTTCGGCATGGCCATGTGTCCCTTTGCTCATCAGAAGCGGCTGGTTACAGGTCATGGCCTTTTTCAATGCAAAGGGCGACCGTTGCATAAAGAGAGAGAGAGAGAGAAGTACCAACGAGCTGCAGAACAAACAAGCAAAAAAAAGAGCATACTCTGAACGAAAAAAAAATATTCGAAAGACAGAGGCTGATTCATTTTGAACTGGTCTGGTGTCATCTTGTTGTTTTTCTGCATGTTTTCATAAGTCAAAGAAAAAGAGAGGAGGAGCTAGAAAAATTATATGAGTTGAAAACTAGTAAAAAGAGCCATGGGAAATTTTTCTCTGTCTAGAGATTTACGATTTTTGTTTGCACTCTTGAAATACCAGCATTTCAGCGAAAATATAATCATATTATTTATATATCGCTTTGTGAACCGAAAATATTACATTCCTCATGATTATTAAAGAATCTATTTGAAGAATTAATATAAAGCTTAGGCTCTATTATTTAAAAAAAATCACCAACAATCTCTAAAGTTTCGAATTAGAGATTTATCGGCGTACTAACTATTCTTAGAAAATTAAATTGAAAAAAAAAAAATGCAAAATGGAATATTATGTCCGATTGTCAAAAGTACAAACAGCCTTTTCGAGAGAAAATGCGCTAAAAATTTATTTATTTATTTAGATAATATGTACAATCACTCTTTCAAAGTTTGTTCCATTTTAAAGTGAAAGAAGAGAAGAGAAAAAATTTGGTGTGACTGGTCGCACAGCACACAATTTTTTCTTACCTTCGATAATCGAAAGTTGTATTCTGTTCTTGTCACCCCAGATTTTTTTGTGTCGAGATATAATTCAAGATGTAAAATTTATTAACATGAGAAAATATTTATATTTTGTTATCATGGCAAACATTTCTCCTATCTTTCCTATGAAGTACAAGAGCAAAGTGTGCTTCAAACAATTTTGAGAGCAAAATGAGAATATACATTTAAAAGAGCATCTAAAAAATAATTCATTTTTGAATTTTAATCAAAATCGTTAAAGCGAATTATGAGAAAATCGAAAAAAGTGAAAAAGTACATCAGTAAAGTACTAGTACTTTTTGGCCAATTTTGATTAAAAGCTTATTTTCCCGGTCTCGGGGGGTGTTTAACTTAAATATAAAATTTCAGCCTCATAGCTCAATTCCTTCATGCTTAAAATTGAACACACACTCACACAGACAGACCATGTTGCGAAAACCATTTTTTTTGGATTCAGGGGACCTCAAAACGTGAAGATCCATCAAAATCTCGACATCGAATTTTTGACATGAATCCAATACTTTCTCACTATATATATATTACATATATACATAGGTAAGAGAAAGTAAAAATACAAATTTATATCAATCATTTAATTATTTAGTTGTAATAATTTTTGATTGTTAACTAGTCAATACGAAATTATATTTTTTATTAATATCGTTTGACTAATCGCACTTTGGATTCGTAATTCTCCATTGACTCAGAGCTTTAAATTTTACTTGCTAATAATGCTCGTTCTTTATCATCTACCTATATAATATATAAGAGTAATCTAAATATAGAGACTAGTCATCATTTGAACATTTAAATATTATATTAATATAAATGAATTATTTTAATATGTTATTAATTAATTAATTAATTAATATTATGAGCCGAAAAAATACCACTACTCTTTCGAGGCTTGTTTGAATTTTTTTTATTATTATATTATGATGATATGAACCTCCATTTTTCTCCACTTGAATTTAAAAAAATACTCATCTCTTGCTAAATATAAATTTTCATTCCGAAATTCAACTGGAATTATACTTTTAGAATGGGGGCGGAATGACATACACTTGGCTCTAAATGGATCCATGATAAATATTCAAGTACTGAAAACATACTTCATGCCATTTATTTTGAAATTAAATTTGACATTATTAATATATTTTCCCCTGATTTAATTTTCTAAAAACGTTGTCAAAATCATTACCTGAGTATATAACCCTTAATTAATGAGTTTGAGGGGTCTTTGTCCTCGGAGGCCACGCCCCACTAGAAATCCACCCTCGAATATTTGGAATTTAAAAGAGCAGAGGGTGATGACCACACCTGTAGGCAAATACCGATAAAAAAATAATTCATTAAGATCAATGCTTGCGATTAAAAAGAGAATGGATCAAGGTATTAAAATTACAATGTAACAATTAAAGAGGAGAGGAGTGGCTTTAATTTAATAAAAAAATCCTAAGACCGTATTTCATTTGCTTATAGGATTAACATTTCATTAATATTAATACTCCGGTTCTATATATTAACCAGTGCATAAGCAACGAGGATACAACCTTGAAAAGAATCAATTAACGAAATATTAACACACTTTAAATTGAAATAAAAATAAAAATTACCGGTTCTGTTGAATTGTTTTTTTTTCTATCATATTCCTCATTGATATTCCAAAAAAAAAAAGATTTGAATTTTTGCCAACTGACTGACATTGATAGATGGATATTTTTTTTATTTATTTCTGATCAGCCAGATGTTGATTTTTTTTTCAATACTTTGAAGTATTGTTGAATATCTCGAAAATGGATGAAATTTATTTTTTTTAATATTATTTGTTGTTGAATTTAATTATTCAAGTAATGATATCTTTTGTATAATAATATATTCTTCTCTTCTTTCTAAACAATACTAGCCATTAAAGTAATGAATTTTTCAACTTCAACCTATTTCAAATGAACCGGTATATAATAATTCTTGCATGCATAGTGAAAAGAGAGAGAGAAAAAAAAGAATGCCTTCGAAAAGGTCAAGAAAGAAACACACATTCCGTATAGGTCAGAGAGAAAAAAAATACTAATAAGGGAAATAATGGAAATGCAAAAATTTTAATAAATAAATTATGCATTTTGGAAGGAAAATATATATACAGTATTATATATGTGCAATTGGATTTTTAGTTAGATTTCTTTTCTTTTTGTCTTTTATGCAACTAAACAATTAAATTTTGGAAAATGAGCGTTTGAAATTCTCTGAAGTATATTTTTTTAGTGTGATTAATTCAGTTTCTTTCTTATACTTTTAATATTCAGTAATTTACTCTACATTTACAAGAGATTTTTTTTAAGGTCCTTTTTGGCATCTGAGGCCATGTAGACCCTATTTATTTCAATTGATTGGAATTCAATTTAATTGATATACATTTTTTCACATGGGACAGGATGCGAACCCTCGGCAAGAATTACTTTACTTTAATAAAGATTCAATGCCACCTAAATAAAAATTTTTTAAGGTTTTTTTTTAAACCTTTTCTTTATTCAATTTAAAAAATTTCTCGCTTGGGACCCCAAGCCTGAGAAGTAGTTAATAAAAAAATTTTAAAAGGAGTTAGAATCAGGAGTTTGGAGCCCCAGAGATGTACTAGGGATCAAGAATTCTCCTCTCGTTCTGAACGATACAATTTTTATTTATTTTGATTATAATCAAACTCCACTCAACTCAAACTCAACTACCTTTGATTGGTAGTCCGATTGTCCCTAGGGATATATAACATGATACTTGGAAGTTAATAACCTATATCAGTAAATATTATACGATGACATGGAGTATCGTGCTCTGTATAAGCAAAATGATACCAATCAATTGAAATAAATAGGGAAATAGAAATAGTGGCCTCCGATGCGGAAAAAGACCTTAAAACGAATTAAAAAACAAATGCCTGAAAATATTTTAGCTCTGGATTACTGTAACAATTAATTAATTTTTTGCTCTTTTTTTTTTAAACACTCACTCTTTTTTCCCATTCTCACTCACGCATAGACACATACACACTACACTGTCTTTTCGGCAACTTAAGCCATATAAGACTTTTTCCGATAACCGTTATTTTAAAATATATCTATTAGGGTCCAGGCATTCTTATTTAAGCCATTTGGTATCAAAATGGCTTAAATAAAATCATCGGTCAATTTTTTGCTCTATTTTTATATATTTCGGATTTAATTATTAGTCTAAAATAATTGTTTTTGTGTTCTGAATAATCTCAAACATATTTTATTCTTCGATACTTTCTTTTGAAATTAATAACAAACATAAAGATATATCTTTATTACTCTTTGACGATATTTATCAGAAAGTCTTTGAAAATTAGTTATTTTCTTAACCAGCTCACATCATATAAAATGGCGCTAATATTTTATCACTTTTGGTTGAGATGAAAAACCATCTCGAGCAAAGTCATAAATTCTCTAAAATTCATAAAATCATCCAAATCCAAAGGTCGTTAATACACCTTGATTGGAATGAGGAGAGAACTCTTTGAGTAATTGCGCCTCAGATGACGTCACAACCCTGTAACTTTTTCGTTAATAGACCCTAATAGATAGGCTCGAAAATAACACCTCGCCACATGCATTGCATTTGCGTAATCCAGGTGTGACGTCAAAGCAATCGCTTTTTTTAATATTTTTTTTCTATATATGTAATCGCCCTTGACTACTGATTTGATTGTTTGTTTTGCCTTTATAAGTGCGATAACAACGTTCCCTGAATTACACACATACGAAATCTGAAATAAACAACATACTGTATTTACTATCAACATAAAAACAAATTTTACATATAATTATATAAAAAACAAAGCAGTGTCGTCACAAAATTGAAAAATGATATTTCTAATAAGGCCCAACTGGTCGCACAGCACACAATTTTCTCATATCTTTGGTAATTGACAACTGTGTTCCGTGCTTGTCACACCAGATTTTTTGTATCGAAATATTGTTATACAATATTATTTTCCGAAAGAAAAGTACATTGTATTTAAAGATGTAAAATTTATAAACATGGAGTATTTATATTCTGTTACCATGGCAACCATTTCTCCTCCATTTCTTATGAAGTACAACTGTCGCCCATGACCCGTGACTCAGAGAGAAGATATTAGCTTCTCTTTGCTGGATTCCCGGGTTCGCTTCCCGTCCTAAGCGAGAAACATTTATTTCATTTAAATAAATAGGGATGGGGTCTAAATGGCCTTAGATGCCGAAAAAGACCTTAAATAAATTTAAAAAAAAAAAGTACAAGAGTGAAATTGTCTTCAAACAATTTTAAGAGCAAAATGAGAATATATATTTATAAAGAGCATCTAAAAAATAATTGATTTACGAATTTTAATCAAAATTGGAGCGAATTTTGAAAAAATCGAAAAAAAAGTACATCAGTAAAGTACTTGTACTCTTTGGCCAATTTGTTCAAAGCTTCGTGTCATGTCCCAGAGGGGTACCTAACTTAAATATAAAATTGTTAGTAGATGGCCGTAAGGATGACCAATTATATTATAAGAACATCGGCCAAAAAATGAATACTTTTGCGTATTATCCGTTTATTTGTAGATATTTCGATTCTAATGGTATAGAATCATCCTCAGTACAATCAACAGATGTTTTGCAAATCGTTAACTCTTCCCATCCAATATGACAAAACAGCTGCGCATTCCAAGAATGCAATTTTCATATTATGTACATCTGTTGATTGTACTGAGGATGATTTCTATATCATTAGAATCGAAATATCTACAAATAAACGGATAATACGCAAAAGTATTCATTTTTTGGCCGATGTCCTTATAATATAATTTAAAATAAAATTTCAAACTCCTAGCTCTTTTCGTTCTTGAGATATTTTTTTTTTCTACACTCACACAGTCTTTTCGGCAACTCAGAATATATAAGACTTTGACGATAACCATTGATTAATTAATATATATATTTGGGGTCCAGTCATTCTTATTTAAGCCATTTCTCTCTCTCTCTCTCTCTCTCTTTCTATATATATAGGTAAGAGAATATAAAAAATAAATGAAATGATTTACAATAAGATTTTAATTGCCTCTCTCCTCCACAACTACGCTATAGAACATGCGCTCTTTTATATAAATCATTCGACTTTGCAATTGTTTGCATTAAAATCACTATAATCTATTATAATTTTATTATAGTCATCTATTAGAATTAACTGTAGTAGTACTATAATAATTTATAATAATAATAATACTTTGATTTAGTAGAATAGTAAAGGTTAAAATCAAGAAATTTTATTCAATTATTTTTCTTATTTAAATGCAATTTAACTTGATAAATATTTCATTTAATGATATATTCCGTTTCTAACCCATTCATTACAATGCACTGACTCATCATATTCATGGAGCAAATATTAACTCACTCACTCACTTGATTCAAGAGATTGTGAATGAGTGAGTGAGTGATATAATCGATATTTGGGATAGGGTGTGCGTGAATATCATTTCTATGTATGTAGGAAGGTATGTAGAGAGAGAGAAAGTGGAGTAATAACGATGATGAGACCATCATTTCATATAAATAGATTCACTATCAAAATAAGAAAAATTTCTTAAATCTTGAAATTTGATATTAAGAAGGCTACGATTACGTAAAATAAACTTTGATGGTTTTTAACTTACAGTTTAACCAGATGATTATTTTATTTTTGAAGTGAGATTCAAATCTTTGAGGAGGAATCTTTAGATTTTTGGTCTAATTATATTCATTACTCTACTGAGCATTTATGTCTTAATTTCTATTATCTTGGAGATAAAATTAAATATTTTTGGGATGAGGGGGGAGGAGAAGTGAGAGAGCTAACCAATATCATTTTTTTTTTTTTATTAGGGCTGACCCTTCTATATCAGACAATTAAATAGTCAACTTTACCAATCTTAATAAAAGACACTCATAGAATTAACTCCTGGGTGTGACTGTATGAATTAAAAAGTACATTTCTGGTGACTTTTTAAGTTGATCAATTTAAAATACGTGAAAATTTTTTTAATTTCTCAATGTCTTTTATCGAACAAGTCTATTTAATAAATTTATATCCCGATTTAGGCTTATTTTTAAAATTTCGCCGATATAAAATATAAAATTTGATTTTCAGTGATATCCTAATAAAAATAATTAGGATTTTTGAGTATTTTAAGTTGATTTCGCTCAGGGACCCACATTTGTGGGTACGTGGTTGGCGACCACGAGCTGCCTGAGCTGGGACAGGCAGCCCTTCAGTTCTTTGTATGTCTGTCTCTGATAGGGTTGGAGGGAAAAAGTAAGGTCCGCCGACCCCGCATCGCGGGAATAAGGCGAGGACAGAAGAAGTAGAGTATTTTAAGTTGATTAGGTAATTATTTATTTGGAAGACTAAGGTAATTAATGAGACAATTCACCTCGGATTTGCCAAATAATGACCTTACATCTTCTGGAATATTTTTTTCGTGATTTTATGACAAAATTTTCCTCTTCCTAAATTTTCTCCAGACCTTTCTCTGCTGATTGCCTGATTAAATGAATGTCAGCCAGGTTAAAATTAAGTAAAAGATATCATTTGGTTTTTCTTCTATCTAGCTTTGTTTTTTAAACTTTTCGGCCTTGTCTTCTTCTTTCATCAGGGCCTGGTCAAATAGAAGAGATGCTTTTTACTTGAGAGAATACTTGACCCTTGATTAGACGCTCTAATTACAAATAATAAAATTTGATTTATTTTCCGAAATCTTTTTTTCTGAGAGATGAATGTCAGAAGACCGAAACGTCGAAAAGATCTATCGTGTTAATAATAAAGTCTATTCTTTTCCCTTCCACGTCTTTATTTCAAATTGCCTACCATCAAATAAGTCCCTAAACCATACTTGAATTTCTATTGATAAAAACGATGTGTTGCATATTCCATAGGCGCAAAAGGTCTTTACCAAATCATTCGGTAATTTTTTCTCCTTAAATCTACAGTATTAGGTGGTATTATTATTTCGAGTCATTTTTTACTTTTATAGATATTATTTTTATTAATTTTTACATTAACTTAATTAATTGGTTTAGTTTCCGACTATATTTTGTACTTTTCTAATAAGCTTGATCTCTCATCGGATTAACTCATCTTTTGAGGTGATATAATCGTCTACCCACTGCACGCAAGTGTTGTCACTATAAGGAAAATAATTCGAAATTGTTGTTTAAATCCGGAAATTTCAAGATTTCTTCCTTTAGTTAGCTGGCTACCTAGATACCTATCCCCCTCTCTCAAGAGCTCAATGATTTTCGCTCCGATGACGTACGTACTTTAGTAGAACTCCTTTTCATTCTTTTGCAATGACTTCACTTGTTTTCACGTGTGGCGTCCTCTACAAGGTTGTTCAGCTTGTTTGACTTATTCATTAAAAATTCCAACTATTCTAAAATTATTAGTTTGCCATTTATATTTAGCTATATTACCTATTATACGGTATATAATATTTCTATTCGACTTTTCAATTAACCTAATGAATTATGCATTATCTTAAGTTATTAAAAGTTGCGTTCTGTGCGACCACTCACGCCAGATTTTTTATTTGCTGATGTTTCTTCAAAAATCTTGAGAAAACTAAAAAAACATGATTTGTTTCCTAATTATCCGTAAAAAAAAAAAAAAAATTGATTTTATATTTAATTATTTGTATTCCTGTGCTCCCAGAAATAAAATTACTCGGGACACAGGAGCACCAACTGGGTGAATACGTGAATTAGTAAGTATGAGTTTTTTTATTATACGGGCCAAGGTTGACATTTCTTCTATTACCTTTTCCTCGTATCTATATCGTTATACTGACCCTGAAATGAGAGAATAAAGCTTAAAAAAAAAATATAGAGCCTATATGAAAAATATTTTAATTGCTTATTTTTCATTATAGGCCTAATATTAGAAAAACGAAAGTTGATAACTGAAATTGACAATTTTAATTTCACATACCTATTTTCTAAAATAGTTAAATTCTTGGTTAAATAAAAGATGTTGGTTTTAATTTTTCATATATATATATACATATATTTATTTATTTCAGAGTATAAGAGGCTCCAAAGATCCTAACTATTGAGAAGGATGTGAAAAAACGTGAATTTCTGGAGTCTTACCATATAATGATGAACCCAGCTTCAATAAACTTCATGTGCGAAAGAGAGAAAGCCTCCCTTCATTATAATAATATCCTCTTTAGTGCGCCTGACTGATTCTAGTGATTTTTTAAATAAGGAAGAAAAGTGAAAGAATCTCCACTTTAAAGTCTTTTAAAAGTTCGCGCCAACAAACTTAGTGGATAATTGACATAGCTCTATTGGATTAATTATATGTATTTTCTTAAGTATAAAAACATAATTAATATATTTCATTCTGTAAAGTAAATTATAATAATGTATAAAACAAATTTTATTCTCTAAAAAAATTAAAAAATTAAAAATTAATAAAAAATTAATAACGTTACTATCTTAACTCTAAAAATCTGACAGTTAATGTGACTTGTATAATGAAGTTAGCTAAACTAGTGATTTGACATAAAATACTTCTATAAAACAAAGAAATTAATAATTTATATGGAGAAAGTTATAAAATTGTGAATTACAGTATATAAAGGGAATATAGTCACCTATAAGGTTTGATATTATATTAATGATTATTAAATTGACACTTTTGATGTATAAAAATTTATTATTTTAACGTTTAATCTTACAGGTTAAAGAAAACTATTTTATAATAATCCAATCATTTTAATTGTAATAACCAAGATTTTGCAAGTTCCAATTAAATTTACATAATTAGTGGAGAGGTAAATTGTATAATTAATTATTCTGTTATTTTTAAGATACATCATTGTAAATTTATAATTATATTCCAGTTAATGAGGCTCTGATGAAGGCGTTATTTCGCCGAAACAAGTGACCCTGCGCAGACTTGTTAAAAGCCTCTTATACTCTGAAATAAATAAATATATGTATATATATATATGAAAAATTAAAACCAACATCTTTTATTTAACCAAGAATTTAACTACCGTTTATGAGATTACAATCTATAAGTGTTGTAATATATATTAGATTAAACACACTTTTATTTGGGAAGAAAAATATATTTATTTATAACGAGAAAATCTTTACAACAATGTAACAATGCATCAATGCCTGAGTCTCACATGCGGTGATTTTCATAAGTATCTTACAAGCGCACTCTATCAATTCCCCACTTTGCGTGTAAGATTCATATGAAAGTCACCTGTTTACATTAATTTAATTTCTTTCAGGCACTTCACTAATTTTTCTTTCGGTAAATTCTTCGTTAGAAAATCGGCTTCCATGTCTTCTGACTTCACGTGTTGCAAAATTATCTTTCCGTTTATAAATTCGTCCTTGACAAAGTACAATTTCCGATTGATATGTTTTGTTCTCGAGGTAACTTTAACTGATTTTATCCAATCTATTGCGGCTTGACTGTCTGTCTTTAGTCTGATTGGATATGTTTTTATACTTGTTAGTTCTAATTCTTCTATTAAATTGTTCACCCACTTGGTTTCACATAAACCTTCTGTAACTGCAATTAATTCCGCTTCACAAGTCGACAAGGCCACTAAATTTTGTTTCTTACTCTTCCAGGTTATCAAACACTCTCCAATCTTCACACAGTAACCTGAATAGGACTTGCCGTCTTGTGTACTGCACCAACTTGCGTCTGTACTTAATGTGATTTCATTTCCAGTTCCGTTGAATTTTAGTGAATAGTCACATGTTCCCTTTAAGTACCTATAAATTCGTTTGAGTGCCGTAAAATGCATTTCTCTGGGATCGTTACTGTATTGTGATAATTTACTCACATTATAGCTAATATCTGGTCTTGTTCCAGTAGAAAGGTACATAAGGGATCCCAACATTTCCTGGTAAAACGTTTTCTCTATTTTCTTCGAATCTTCATAATTATCTAAATCTTGATTGATATCACCTGGTGTTTTTACTATGTTCGCCTTTTCAAGACCATATTTTTCTAATATCTTGTGGATATGTGTCTTTTGGCTTATTTCATATCCCCACTTTTCTTCTTTAATATTTATTCCTAAATACGGCTCATTTTCTTTCTTCTGCTTTAGTATCACATATTTACTTAACTGACTTGATAATTTTTCAATAAATTTCTCACTTGTTCCAGCTATTATTATGTCGTCCACATATAAACCAAGAATGGCAAATTCATTTCTATCTTTTATTTTAAATACACACGGGTCGCTATTCATTCTCTTAAAATTCATTTCTGAAAGAATTTCATTAATTTTTAAATACCAGCATCTGCCTGATTGTGGTAAACCATACAGACTCTTTTTTAATTTACATACCATGTTTTCTTTCCCAATTTCTTCATATCCTTTCGGCTGTTCCATATACGTTGTTTCTTCTAAGTCTCCGTAGAGATACGCTGTTTTTACATCGTAGGTCTTAATTTTAAATTTAAATTTTGCTGATATTGCTAAGATTGTTCGTAGACTCTCCAATTTTATAACAGGAGAAAAAGATTCTCTGTAATCAATTCCTGGCCTTTGATTACAGCCCATTGCTACTAATCTTGCTTTAAATAATTTCCCTTCTGGACCTTCTTTTAAGTTATATACCCATCTATTTTTGATAACTTTCATTCCTTCCATTTTCGGTACTAATTCCCAAACGCCATGCCCTTTTAACGATTTTAACTCTTCTTCCATTGCTTTGTACCATTCTTCTCTTTCTTTCATTTTTCTTGCCTCTTCATAGTTGTTTGGAATCTTTATTTCATCTTTAAATATTGTTTCAGCTCTATTCTTATCTATTAAGCGTTGTGATCTTCTAACTCCTTCGCTTAGTAGTTTTTCTTCTTGTTCTCTTAGATTTTTTCTATGTCTTTCTTCTAGAACTTCTTTGGTGTCTCCTCTTCTCCTTCCCGGTATGCCATTCTGTATTTGATTTTGACCTTCATCTTCTCTAGCCAATGGTGATTCTTGCCTCAACTCTTCTGGTATCTGTTCTTGAATAATTTCTTCTGGTTCATTTTCTTCTCCCATCTCATTTTCAGTTTCAGGATTTCTTTCCCTCTGTAAACTTATTTCAATTATATTTTCTTCTTCATCTTCTTCGCTGTTATTTTCATTTTCACTTCCCTCTTCTTGACTTTCAATTTGTAAAAATTCTTCAAAATTTGTATTTTTAGATAGCAATTCATTTCCTTTCATTTCTTCGCAAAATTTTACAGTTCTCGCTTCTTTTATAGAGTTATCACTTGGATCATAAATTCGATACGCTTTTCTTTTTTAGTGAATATCCCACAAATATTCCTTTTTCGGCCTTTGGTGAAAACTTGCTTCTACGTTCTTTTGGGATGTACCAATATATCAAACATCCAAATACCTTGAGATGATTTCCTGATGGTATTTTCCCAAAAAATTCTTCAAAAGGTGATTTAAAACTAATATTTTTATTTGGTGTACAATTCTTTAAGTATGCAGCCGTTGCTACTGCCTCAGCCCAGAACTTTGCTGGTAAATTCGCATCAATTAACAATGTTCTTGCTGAATCAATTACCGTTGGTTATACCGTTCTGCG
>JAKCPI010014923.1:0-11975 GCA_023213315.1 Euborellia annulipes | reverse complement strand
CAAAATTTCGACATCAAATTTTTGACATGAATCCAATACTTCATCTCTATATATTAACATATATAGGTAAGAAAAAGTAAAAAATTGATTTTTTTTAAAAGAAATTTTAATGATAAAAAAAATTTGTTCCAAACGAATTCTCTTGAGCCATGAAATTCCATTTGGGCAGTAGGCCTACTACATTTTTTTAGTGTCGGGAAAATAGCTCAAGCATAGCAAGCAAAAACAATTTATTAACTAATTTTAAATAGCTTTAGAAGGCGCGGTAATATAGAAATTTACATTAGAAATTATTTTTTTCTCACTGATGATATAATTGATTGAGTAAAAAGTTATAATAAATTTCTAATTTCCTTAATACATTTCAAAATTCTGATATTTCCATGATAATTCCAGGTCCCATTAAATTTTCTGATAATTTCAGGTTTTTAAGGTTTTCCAGGTCTGTAGCCACCCTGAATTAACATACACATATAGGTAAGAGAAAGTAAAAAAGCAACCCACCCATTCAAAAAAAAAAGTAACTGCTGGAACCCCAATCAAAAAGAGAGAGAGGGAGACTGAATTTCTTGAGCCATGAAATTTGTTTGGGCAGTAGGCCTACTACATTTTTTTAGTGTCGGGAAAATAGTCACATAGCAAGCAAAAACAATTTATTAACTAATTTTAAATAGCTTTAGAAGGCGCGGTAATATAGAAATTTAATAGAAATTATTTTTTTCTCACTGACAGATATAATTGATTGAGTAAAAAGTTATAATAAATTTCCCTAATTTCCCTAATACATTTCAAAATTCCCTGATATTTCCATGATAATTCCAGGTCCCATTAAATTCTCTGATAATTTCAGGTTTTTAAGGTTTTCCAGGTCTGTAGCCACCCTGAATTAACATACACATATAGGTAAGAGAAAGTAAAAAAAGCAACCCACCCATTCAAAAAAAGTAACTGGTGGAACCCGAATCAAAAAAGAGAGAGAGAGAGGGAGACTTGTAGATGAGTAAGTAGAGTGTTAAATGATAATAAAATACAAAAAGAGGGGATTTTGATACGCGAGATTTTAAAAAAGAAAGAATGAAAATGAAATTGTGAAAATTACCCAGTACAGAAAGAGCCCTGGGACGTTGATGCTCAACCGACAAGGAAGGTGATGAAGTGAGAAGTCGACCTCTAGCGATAACCACCTCTGTAAAAGATAAAAATTATTATTACTTTTTTTCTTACTAAATATGTTTCGTATATTTGTGTGTGTGTGTATATATAGAAAGTAAAAAGATAAAATTTTAGAGAAAGATTTCTATAAATCGACTAGCACCCCTCAAAATGCTTTCTCACAACCAGCTGCAGACAGAGGGGGGGCTATATCCCCAGGGCACGGGCCCTTTGCTCTACGATTGCTCTACGAAAATTTTAATAAAAAATAATTTTCATGGTTAAAATTTCAATTTCAATTTTTTCCCGGGCCCTCAAAACTTAAAATTATATGAACGATAAATGATAACGCTGGAAGTATTTTTTAATATGAACTGAAAACGTGGCCAAATTGGGAAATTTTACTCCGTGTCGCACGTTAGATTAAATATTAAATTTAAATTGTTTTTAAAGACTTAAAAATTCACCCATACACCCTTAAAATCCTTGTTAAATAAATAGCTAAATAGTTAAATTCTGTAAAACAGAAAATCGAGTAGCTAATTGAAATTTATTTTGATAACTCCGACACCCTGTATTTCATTTTATTTGAATAATTTTCGAGATCTATTCATTTAAATAAGATATTAATATTCAATACCTCAATTCGGATTTACTAAACATACTCACACATTTGTTAAATATAATTTTATATAATCGTTGACGACAAATAATAGAGAAATTAAAAAAATATCAACAGATTTATGCTGAGGAACTTTGACAGATGAAATAATTTAATCTATCTCTCTTTAGAATTAGAATTCAAGTCGCATGTCATTATTCTATCCTAATTAGCCCACGGGATATTATTTAAACCCCTAGTACAAGAGGGGGATACTCTACCACTGTGCTATGGCCAAAGAACGAGAATGAATGTAAACATAATTAAAATTGAGGAATTAGTTCTTAAATTAATTCTTTAAGATAATTTTTATAAATAAAAGATTCTAAATATTAAATTTCTAGTTTAATTGGAATGTAAAATTAATTTAGTCCCTTGGGGAGGAATCAAAGGGAATGTTTAGTTTTAAGAAAATTTTGAAAATTCTCAAACTTCAAAGGCGATGGGCCACGTGTGCCTGGTTTGCAAATGAGTTCAAATTTTGCAGACATTATTTTTTAATGCAATGGAAAAGATCTCCCTTTATATTACTAGAAATAACATTTATATTATGTCTTTTCATTCTTGATCTTATTAATAACATTTGTAAATAGAATATTTACATTTTTTTCTAGTTTATAATTTAAGCTGACTATTAAGGCCGAGGCCATTTAATAAAAAGAAAAAACTCAATTTGCATATGAAATAGTATTTTTTAAATTATTTTCTTCAACTCACATGTATGTGTTTATTATTTTCAGATGACCCTCGTCGACTTGGCCGCTGATTGACATACGGAGGATCCTGGAACAAAGAAAATTTTTTTAATTAGTATATTAATTAAGACTTGTAATTTTTATTAATCCATTATAAGCTACATATTTAAATAGTTAATAAAGTTTATTTTTTTATATGGTTGTTTTACTCTGCCCAGATATTACTTCCCTTATTAATAAGTTATAATTATAAAGATTTAAGAAATAAATAAAATTCAAACTTTAGAAAATAAAAAGATATAGTCTAATCTTAGTTATTTCAATTTGCAAAGCAAGTGATTTGTGAATATTTAAAAAGTATTTGTTCCTAATGAATATACAGTTCTTGATTTTAATAAGAGAAGATGTAAATATTAATATTTAAATTAGTATTATTTAATAAAAGAGAAAGTAAAAAAAGTTAGAAAAAAATATCGCAAAGATAAATGAAATATTTGTAAAAATGCATTGAAATAACAAAGAAAGTGAAGGAATTTTTTTCGACTATTTTTTATTAAATTAACTCCTTGGTCTTGATCTGATAAGAATAAAAAGCAAATTTGAGTAGGATGCATAGAAAAAATATTTTAATTCTAATATCAAACAATATATTTTCACGCAATACCTTTATAGATAGAGAGGAAGGAGCTCAACCAAGTGATTTCTGTATAAACTATAATACAACTTGTTTTGGTTACAATTTTCAAATTTTATAGTTACGTGATGAATTTCAGTTAGTTACATTTTTTTATTATTCGTTTGTTGTAACAGCCTGAGGCTCTATGTACATTTTAAAAATAAATAAATAAATACTAATTTTTTTTCAATGACACCTACACTCCCCCTCCCCCTTTCAACAGCTTATATCCACCCTCTACCATTAGTGAAATACAAAATATTTTATTTCATATTCAAAAGAATCGTTTTTCGCAGTCAAATTATTTGTGCTCTATCATTTTTTTTTTCAACGATAAAATGCATAATATTTACCTTTAATAAGACTCTCAAGAGGGTGTGTTGGTTGACGGGGAGGTCAGGGTGGGTTACACTATATTAATTATTCACTTTGATTCACTTTGAAACACAACTTGATAAGGGCGCCTGCAGCCGGGCGCCTGCACTCGGCCACCACTGGACTGAACGAGAGAGCTGACTCTCTCTGTTTTTTAGGAATAAAACAGATGAAAATAACAATTCCCTTTTTATTAAAAAGTAAAAAAATACCTTTTGCTCTAATCTAACTTTATTTAGAGTGAATACAACAAGTGATTTGGAATATTCCAAGGCCTTTCTTAAATAATCAACCCTTTCCCCTCCCCCCTAATCAAAATAATAATCAACGCTATTTTTTGAATGTTTTCTATTTATTTGGCTTCGATCTAGCTAAAAAAAATTAAAAAAACATTTTTTCCAATTTTTCAACCCCTTATCCAATCCTAATAAATAAATAAAATAATTAACAATGCTATCGCCTTCGGCGAGCTTCGCGTCTAGTCAGAAAAAAAATAAAAACCCTGAAAAACTTCCCTGGGATTCGCCTTTGGGTATTTATTCATATTTATTATCTTAATTAAAAACTCCGACCATGGGCGTAGCCAGGGGGAGGCAGGGAGGGCCATTGCACCCCTGACTTGTCCTAAAAATTAAAAAAAATAAACAAACAAATATATATTTTTCCCATTTGAATTTTTTTTTAACGCCCAAATCCACTACATTAATTTAATTTTTTTTATTTAAATAAATAATTAATAATCTATGTATATATTAATTGTAAACCCACCTCCCTTGCCCTAACGAGGGGTTGGCTCCCCTAACAAGATGTCTGGCTACGTCCATGACTTCGTCCCAGAATCTTCTAAATTATTTTAATATTTTATTTATAAAACTAGCAATCATTTGGAAAATTGATCTTGGTGGCCAATATTCGCGCCTCCCCTTAGACTAGTCCGCGCCTCACAGTTTGGAAAACGCTGCCCTAACTCATTATCACAAATATAAACAGAATAAAGGAGTAACTAAACACTTGTCAAATGAACTGACTCCAAAAAAATCAAACCGTTCGATTTGGCCTCATGTATACTGGGGGGCCTCAGCGGTTTTTTTACAGAAAAAGTGGGCCGCACATCAAAAAAGGTTGGGAACCGTTGCTTTAAATGATAAGCTGAGAATATGATTTGCGTGTAGAAAAGGAGTTTACAAAAAATAATATTGATAAACGATTAAATTTAAGGGAAAATATTAATGATATTAAAGATTCACACCCTCTGGTTTCTAGTTTTTAGGATAATTTTATAAATATTTAAATAAAAATAAAATGTTAACCATTTAAGCAAGTGAAATATGCAAATTATAAATACCTTTTAATTGTGGAGAGAGGAGGTGTGTGTGACGTTTTATTCTCCCTAATAGAATCGCAATAGAAGAGGCACTTTGCAGAGAGGTGAGTTCAATCGACTGGCCCCTTGGCCCCCTTGACGCAGATGCATTTGCTTTTTTTAACCCCTCTCTTCTGAAACAAAGAAATATTTTTTTTTAATCGTCTTTCGTCATCATATTTTAAATATTCATTAACCCTAGAACGCAAAACCAGGGCCTTTCAGGCCCGGTCACTCCGTTTTTTCTCAATAACTCTCAGAAAAAGCTTCTTATAAATTTCAAGTTTTTAGTATTCCTCCATTTATTCATAATAAAGGTATTTTTAAAGGGTTTTTCAAAAAAAAAAAATTTTTTTATGCCTTATTTTTTCTTCGAACCACTTTACAAACACAAAGTCACAAGGAGGGCCTCCCAGGCCCTTGGGGTTTCTGGGTATTTAAAACACTTTGAATGACAACCTATTATGTATTATGTATTTAAATATTTAAAATTGTCATGTTCTTTTTTAAATAATAAAATAAATATTGTCAAATTCTTTATTAATTTTGAAAAAATCAAGAAAACTGTCAGTTTCATCTCGACTTTCGGATCTCAAAGCTTCTCTATATTTTTGAGATTATATCTTCTGATAACATTCAAGAATGCTTTTACTTTCTCTTAACTATATATGTAATTATATAGAAAGTATTGTATTCATGTCAAAAATTCAATGTCGAGATTTTGATGGATATACACGTTTTGAGGTCCCCTGAGTTCAAAAAAGTTGTTTTTGCAACATGGTCTGTTTGTGAACAAAATATCTAAAGAATGAAAAGAGCTAGGAGATTGAAATGTTATCGAAGATAAAGACAGTATTCTTAAAAAAAAAATAAATAAAATAAAATACAGTATAGAGGATCACATTACTGAAGAAAATAATGAAAATTCAAGCAATGAAGATATTGATCAAAAAAAAAAATATTTATATTCTTTACGGAAATTTTCACCTGACTCATAATTTCTGTTTCAATACTCCATTTTTTATTGGAAAAGATACTTTAGAAAAGATAAAAAATGTATTCCAGCTGAATTTTTACCTATTAGAAAAAAAAACCACTTTTTCGATTTACTCTCAAATTTGCGCTTGTCTCTTATGTGCCTAAAAAAGGAAGTATATTTTACTCTTGTCGAGTATATATCATTCAGACAATATTGGTATTGTTTATGAACATGCCCAAAAACCAGAAATTATTATTTATTATAATCAATCGAAAGGAGCAGTAGATATTTTGGATAAAATGACAAACACTCATACGGTAGTATAGCCTAGCTGCAAAAGAAAAACAAATCATTGGCTGTTGGCCGTTTTTGAAAACTTTATTACGGTATGTGCAATTGCATCAATGATCATTTATTTTAATTTAAAACACAAATCTCATGTTAATTTCCAAAAAAAACACCTCCGAAGAAAATTTTTTGTTGAATTGAGCGAGGAATTAATTTGCGATCACATAAAAATAAGATCGATACAAGGACTACAGAAATCAATTAGAAGGGTAATTGAGGAAGTACTCCCTCAATGTCAAAATAAAATTTTGATCTTAAAAAACCTACAAGAAGAAGATGTTATTTGTGTCCAACTAAAATAAACAGAAAACAAAAATAACAAGTCTGCTGTAAAAGAAATATTTGAAGTGGTCATTGTACTAAAAAAATTATATGTAAAAGATGTTTTTAAAATAAAAACCTTAAAATTATGAATAAAATATTGATTAGTTATATATTTTTATAAATTTTAAAATAAATTAATGAACAAAAATTAATATAATTATTCAAAAATGTGTTGAAAAACCTATTAAACATATAGTGGGCCTGAGAGGCCCTCCTTGTGACTTTGCGTTTCCAAAAAGCTTGTGCGTTCTAGGGTTAAAGATTTTTTGATTAAATAATTGTTTTATTTTCCCGAAATCCTTTCCTTTCTCATGCTTATCGAGTATTTAGCTTAGCTTCAATTAATACAATTTTAATTAGAATTTTTACCTCAAATCATTCAGATAATGGATTATTAGAAAATAATTTTTTTTAATTTTGTACTTGATTTGTTTCTAATTTGAAAGGTATAATAATTCTTTTTTGTCCAAATTTCTTTTTGATAATTTGTAAAATTGATTGAACAATATTTGTTGATTGATTTTATTTTAACAAATCTTTATTATTTAAAAAACATTTCGAGTGATTTTTATGGGAAGTTTTTTAGAAAAGAATAGATGAGTATATATTCAAGTAATTTGCCCCCTGCATCCCTCGCCCCATATTATATTATTAATTGACAAGGGATGAATAATTGAGAGGTTTATTAGATTGATTAAGAATTTTTTTTTTTAATTCTCTGTTTTATCATACAATGGAATTCTCCAAATTAAATGCTAATTTTATATAATGTATTTGATTAAATGAATTTTAAAACGCAACCCCACAGTAAAAACTACCCTTATTATCATTAATACATTTCAAAACAGAACAAAGAGAAAATTTTTTTTTTAGATTAGAGAAAAAGTAATTATTTTATAGTTAAAAAAATTATTTTTTAATAATATATTATCTGAATTAAACGAGGTAAAAATTATTATTTAAATTATGTCAAAGTCTTAAATGGCGTAAGTTGCCGAAAAGACTGTGAATGTGTGTGTGAGTGTGAGTATGGCAATTTGCCCGTTTTGGGAGCTAATTACTAATGGTAACAAAATATAAATATTTTCCCATACTTGTAAATTTAACATCTGAATTCAAATGTTCCGTATTGTCGGGAACTAAATATATGTCGACACAAAAAATCTAGTGTGACAGAACACAACTTTCGATTACCGAAAGAAAGAGAAAGATTGCGTGCTGTGCGACAGTCACACCAGATTTTTTTAAATAATGAAAATTTTTTTCTTCAACAATGACAGCTGCTTTCAAGGTTACGCTGATTATATATTCGAATTTTATCGCTCTCAAGATAATTAAAAATAATTCATTATGAACTATAAAAAATTTCCATTTTATTGGGTAAGTTGAAATATTAAATTTTGCTTTTTATTGGTATATAATTTTTTGTAAAATTTCCTAAAGTTCTAAAAAAAAATCTTTTTTGAAAAAAATTATTTGCCATCTTTAATCTTTAATAATTTTATTTTATTTTCTAATCAATTAAATTTTTAATTTCAGTCTCCGATCTTTAATCAATTTTTGAGATGGAGGCGAAAATCTATATGGCGCCCAGAACTGAGCCTTTTGAGGAAAAAAGTAAAGAGGGAGGAAATAATCCCATGGGCTGCAACTGTAAGTTAATAAATATTAAATTTTTTCGGGGGGAGGGCCTGATCTCAAAAATGTTTCTGCGAAAAATATTTTTTCGTTGAACCAAAATTTTCCGCCCGCGGAACATTCCTTCTTTCGCCGAACTAAATATTTTTTCTTAGAGGCGAAATATTTTTCTTACACGCTGAACAAAAAGTTTTGCCCCATGTGTCGTCCGCGGAACAATCCCTCTTTTGCAGAACCAAAATTTTCGTGCTGCGGGGCCGAGAAAACAAACATTTCGGGGGGGGGGGGGGGGCTGGCCTCCTCGGCCCCCACTTATATACGCCCCTGGATAATTCCTTTAGATTCTTAAGTAAAATGACCTCCTGAATCCAAATGTGCCCTCCGTTTTCCCTACCACGTACAGTTTTCGGGGGACAGTCTCCTACTTATTTCCACCCCTTTTCGTTACTCTTAGGGCCATGAATTAAATTTGGAGGGATAGAAAGGAATATTTTAGCCTTTATGTTTCTTCTGTAGGTCTAGAGAGGTGAAAAGTTCAAAAACATGTGCATTTGGATCAAAGGGGGGATGTGGGGGAGGATTTTCTCCCTTAAATTGCAAAAATCATTAAAAATTATCGATTTTTTCTGGTTTTTATTCGCAATTTTTTCACTGCTTTTCTACATATTCAGCTAACAGGACTCCCTCATCCTTCCTTAAACATGCCTAAACAAAAAAAAAAATGTATATAGGATAAAGCGGGTGAAGCGTGAGCGATTCCTAAGCCCTCGCAAGGAGATTTAATATTCACAGCTCCACGCTGCGCAGTTGGTTAAATTTGAAGTTTTTGAACTTTTCACCTCTCTAGACCTTCTGAAGAAATGTTAAGGCCAAAATATTCTTTTTCATCCCTCCAAATTTAATTCATGACCCTAAGATTAACGAAAAGGGGTGGAAATAAGTAGGGGGCTCTCCCCCGAAAACGGTACGAGGTACGGGAAAACGGAGGTCATATTTGGATTCAGGAGGTCATTTTACTTAAGAATCTGAAGAATTTTTCTCGGGTCTTTTTTTCTTGCCGAGTAGCGTAATTAGAAACAATGAAATATAATTTAAGAAGAATTTTAACCAAATTTGATTAACATTTTGTCATTTTGTTTTTCAGGCTCCTCAGAGAAGCAAAAAGTCACAGAAACGAAAATCAGTTAAGTGAATTTTATGAAATAAATTCGTTTTGTAATCATAAGACATTAATGGTAATATAAAATTTTTATCATTTTCAGTCATTAAATTATGAACCGAGAATTAAGAAAATAAAAATACAACGAGATTTTGTTGTGGTAAGTTGTTAGATTAATAATTTTCAAATTTTGGGGTCCTGGGTTCGCTTCCCGCCCAAGCGAGTATAATTTATTTCAATTGAATTGGCTACCAATTATTTTAAATAAATACGGTCTCTGGTGTAGTGGCTAGCGTGCTGGGCTTCTAAACCAAGAGTCGCGTATATGCTAAATATGAAATAATTTTAACGACCGAAAAGATAAAATAAAATTTGGTACATATTTTTTTATTTTACCTTTCCTGTCATTAAAATTATTTCACTATATACCATATACTCAAGGCTCTAGCTGCCAGGTGGGGACTTAATTGTGGCGCTCACTGTATCAATGATTTTATAAAAAAATCAAATGTTTTTTTGATATTTCAGATTGACATTCCGGAACGGGAAAAGAAAAAAAATAAAAATATATTCTCACCACCAGTAAGATATTTAACTTCGATATGCTATTAACCTTCGAACGTGAGCGCAGTCGTAAAATTTACGGCAAATTTATTATTTCTCAAATGGAATGTCTGTACACTTCAAATTTCAACAACAACAACCCTTATCTGTTCTTTATCTATTATTTAAGTTGTCATTATTTGCTTTTTTGATACAACAATTAGTCTGTACCGGGTCATACGTGAAATTATATGTCTGTATGAGTGTGTCTGTGAACAAAATATATTAAGAACGCAAAGAGCTACGAGGTTGAAATTTTATATTTAAGTTAGCTATCACCCTGAAACGTGACACGAAGCTTTTGAACAAAATCGGTCAAAAAGTACTTGCACTTTTTCAGTTATTTTTTTCAATTTTCTCAAAATTCACTATAACAATTTTGATTAAAATTCATAAATCAATTATTTTTTTGTTGATTTTTAAAATGTATATTCTTGAAATTGTTTGAAGACCACTTTACTCTTGTACTTCACTGCTGTGCGGCCAGTCACATCAGATTTATTTTTATTAAGCTTATTGGCTTTTTTCTTTTAAATATTGTTTTTTATTAAATTACGTTACGGCGCGCGCCCGCTCGAAGGTTAAATAAGTTTTCGATTAAATTTTGAAATTATATTTAATTTCAGTTTATGAACATCATCTGCCTACCTATTATACATATGTGTGCATATTTTATATTTATTTTCGTGAATATTGCACTTTATTACCATCTCTTTAGAGATTTCATCCTCTAAATGCTGCTTGCTTTTAGAAGAAAATTCGCGTAAATATTCTTTTTATATAAATTATTTCATCCAGCCCATTCACTTTTTCAGATAATAATATTAATAGGAGGGGTAAAATTTCCCACCTCCAATGGGTATTTTTCAAAAACCATATCTACTAGCGCTATTATAATATTTTTTTAACAATACCTAATACATTAATAACTATTTATTAAATTAAAATAAATCATTCCACTACATTATTTTCATAAAGCAATATATTTTTCAGAAAAATATTTTTTTGGAATATTACGCCAATGAATCAAATTTCAAGTTTAAACTACCGCAGTTAATCTTAAGTTATATTATAGGATCTACACGACTTCACGAATCAAATAATTTTGTATTTTTTTTTTTGTATATTTTTTTTCTAAATAAAATTGCAAGTTTTTTTTTAACCATTGTTTTTATTTTTGGTTTTATTTTATAAAATAGAATAGTTATATGTTTAGAGTCCTGTGCTGGCAATATATGTACCACAAAACAATGTTTTTCAATATAAGAGTTAAGAAATTGTTAAAATTACAGCTTTTGTATAGCTTAACGAGCACCTATCATGACGAGTAATTCGCATAACGAGCAAAATAAAAAAAAATGTAAAAGAATGACTCGCTTACGGAGCAATTTTTCGCTTAACGAGTACAAAATACGGGCTAAATTTAGTGATTACAATTTACAAAAAAAAAAAATAAATAATTTAATTTAATGTAGCATCGTAGGTCGCTTGTGATCCCCCATTTTCTCAAACTTGTGTTATATTGTTATTAATGTACATGAATAAAAATTAATTAAATTACTAGGAAGATAATCAGAAAATTAATTTGCATTTTTTTGTGTTAAAAGTTTATTAAGCCTGTGTATCGAAGAAAAAGCCGCAAGAAAAGAGAGTATTTATTTTTTCGACATGAAACGCATTAACATATTTTACTTTAATTTATGTGAGCAAAATTGTTTTGCATAACGAGTGTTTTGCTTTACGAATTTGATTCTGGAACGTATTAAAATCGTTAAGCGAGGTTCCACTGTATTTTATTTTTATAGATTTAAATGATAATCAAATATTATAAAATGAGGGGGGGGGGGGGTTGCTATACTATATATTTTAAAAAAAGAGAGGATCCCAGGAAAATAAAATTATAAGATAAAAAAATTACATTTTCAGAACTCACCTATTGCAGAAAGGGAGGCTCCAAGTGCGCTGTGATGGGGATGCTTGAGCGAGAAGATCGAGGATGAAG
>JAKCPI010014922.1:0-29433 GCA_023213315.1 Euborellia annulipes | reverse complement strand
AAATCTATCAGACTGTCTGGAATTCGAACCCACATCATGGCTTCCGAAGACATTTGTCAACAACTTTAGTCGTCTCAGTCACGGGAAATGAAGTATTACTTAATCCAGCAATTTAAAAATTTAAAGGAGGAGTAGTTGAAAAAATGGGTCGTTTATATTTTACACAACATTAAATAGCCTCCTATGGGAAACTTACATGGTGTTAGTCATGCAGCTATTTTAATGCTGAAGGAACAAACTTACCATGTATTTCCCCATAGGGAGAGCCTAATGTTGGGGTAGGTAAGTTATCAAACAGTCATTGTTTTTATTAATTTAGGCCTATTTGTTTTGTTTATTTACTCTACTTATTTTGCTTTCTCCTTATATGTATATGTTAATATACACTTTGTGCATGCCAACCTATAAATGAGAGAAAAGTATTGGATTCATATCAAAAATTCGATGACGAGATTTTGATGGATATACGCATTTGAGGTCCCTGAATCCCAAAAAAGTGATTTTCGCATATAATTACTTTATTGCAGTGTTCAATTTAAAGCATATGAAGGAATTGAGCTGAAAATTGAAATTTTATATTTAAGCTGACACCACCTGAAACATCAAAAATAAGCTTTTTGATCAAAATCGATAAAAAAGTACTTTATTGATGCTAGTTTTCGATTTTTCTATTTTTCTCAAAATTCGCTCCAACAATTTTGATTAAAGCTCAAAAATCAATTATTTTAGATGCTCTTTAAAATGTATATTCCTCATTTTGCCGATGCTTTCAACTTAAAATCTGGTGTGACAACTTTGAGAATACCTTCACTATCGATTACGAAGAGGCAATTCTTTTCAGGTATTGTCGTTAGCTTAAGGGTTCCTTCCCATCCCGAATTATAAAATGCGAAGATAAATAAATATTAGACTAGAAAAAAAAATATATTAGAGCGTGGTTTATTATAAAAAAGCCAAATATAATATATTTATTTTGATTTTCTTCATTCTTAAAACTAATTAATTATTTTAAATAAATTGGTCTTTAATCATATCACAACAAATACGAATTTATGATCTTTGTTATGAAAACATGCTGTTTAAAATGGTTTTCGTTGCCTAGTATTTATTGTGGGTAATAAAAAATTACTTTAAATAAAGAGTAGTTTGTTTCCCATACCAACCTTTTATTTTTAATTTAAAAAAATTTGGTATACCGACCTATCGGAGGCAAAAATACCTGGTGTTCTAATGCCAACTTTTAAATTAATAAATAAAATTTTTTGGTTTTCAATTCCTAATTTCATATTTGAAAGATTTAGAAGTGTTACGTGGACTAATTAAAAAAATAAGATTCCCATCAAAATATCCTCCCACCTAGCTAATACTGTACTCGTAAAGCTATTGCATTTGGAACATAATTAAATAAAGGATTATGTTTAACATATTAAAATTCACAGACCACAACACACAGCCTTGATTTGTAAAATTATGAATTTTTTAAAGTCTTTTTGGCAACTTGGCCCATATAAATTTTTTACGATATAAAAATATATGGGGGTTCAGGTATAATGAATTGTTATTTGTGTAAAATAAACATTTATACTTTGTTAAAATTTAAGTCTTATACTCCAGAAAGGGCTTAGGTTCTTCCGTAAATATTTTTAGATCGTTCTCGCGAGATAATCCTTTATTTAAATATGTTCCATATGCAATAGCTTTACGAGTAGAGGATTATCTAGGTGGGAGGATATTTGATGGGAAAGTTGCGTATGTGAATTTTAGATACGAGGTGTTGCAAAAGACTTGTGAGGGCCCTTTTTAAGGGGACTGACGCAACTGATAACAGTTTAAGAAAGTGAAAATGAATATATTTTTTTTATTTATATATCTAGCTACAAAAATAAAACATTTTGTTCAAAGGAAAGAAATAAGAATATTAATTCTGATGAATAGGCCCTGTATTGATTTATTAAAGAAATACTATATTTTCATTTCATTCTTTCAGTTCTAAAAAACCCAATTATAAACAAATATTTTATTAGTAAGTTATATAATTTCTACCCAAGGGCGGATACAAGGGGGATAAAGAGGGTAATTACCCCCCTCCCCGAAGATTTGAAAAAAAATTCTTTTAAAAAAAAAAAAAATTTATTTTTAATGTAAAATTTTGAAAAATTAATACTTAAAAACTTGATTTGTATTTATATTCTGGCAAACAAGTACAGAATGCGCCTTTAAATTAGCGAAATTGAGAAAAATAGTGTGCTGTGCGACGAGTCACTCCAGATTACCCCCCCCCCCCCCCCCGAGAAACACCTCTGGATCCGCCCTTGTTTCTACCCAACCCCCCTTTAAACTAAAACAAAAAATAATTTTCCAAAATCAATTTTAACAGGGCAAACTTTTCATACTCCGTGTTAACAAATTTATCAGAGTGCGATTTATGTGATAAAACCACGCAATGTCTTTTTTTAGGATAATTTAATAAATCATATCATAAATAATGTGCTTATTATATCTTTTTTACTCTTTAAAAATTTATTTAATAAATAGATTATAAATATAAATATAGCTGGCTGGCATTTAGAAATCAAACCAGAGTTGTAGTGGAACTAATGTATATTTTGAAAAAAGTTTTTTTTTATATCTGATGAGCCGAGCATGTTTAATTTATTTTGTGACATTTTTCAGTTTTAAATTGTGAGTACAGTGAGGGACAATATCAAGTCCCACCTATGCGTTATCTACTCGTGATTATTTCATTGTTTAAAAAAAGAAATGTTATACATGTATATTTTTTGATGGAAACTTTCATGGTTCAAACTTAAAAAATTTTCAATAAAGATTTTCATGTTTTTTATAAAAACAATGAAATAATCACAAGTAGAAAACGCATGGGTGGGACTTAATATTGACCCTCACTGTACGTACATGATTGTTTATTTTTGTTGACTTATAAGTTTTATAATAGGCCTATGTACTTTATTATTTATAGTCGCAAAGCCCGCCGAAGGCGGGCTTTCCGCCTAGCCATGGGCTGCGCCCCCTGGACCCCTTTTGCTCGCCTTCAGCGAGCAAGTTTATTCCCAATTTGGGGATATTTCTTGTTGCAATGCAAGTGTTAAGATTTAAGGAAGGAGCCTATGTTCACGCGAGGTTACCGACTGGGCACAGCACAAAAGGGTCTGTTTATGACTGTTTAAAGGGTCAGTCACCTGCGCCCTCTCTTCGTTTTTCAACTGCTGCGTAGCCCCGCCCTCAGCCCATAGTCAGGTAGGAAGCTGGTTCACACAGCCAAAGGACGTTCTCTAATTTCCTAGCCAACTTGTTGATTTTGTGTTCCTATATTGAAGAAATTTGATTATAATTAATTTTCCAAAACATTTAAGAGATTCAAATTATTACTACGTTACTCCCTGGTCCATGTACTATATGTGTACTTAATTTCAAATGGATTCATTGAAAATTGTGGATTTCTATAGAACATATACATACATATTTACATACATACATACATTTTTTCCCATTTCATTTTTATATATATAGATTAAACTTGCTCTGTTAATGTATTTTTAGTCTTGGCTGAGGATGGCTGTGTGATGTGGCCGAAATATCCATAGAAATCTCTACATATATAATTTTGTACAAGGGTGTATATAGGGGGAGGAGAGGGGGCTCCGGACCCCAGGAAATTATTCAAATCCCTATACATATATGGAATATACAGACAACAGCAGACTCGCCCCCCCCCCCCCCCCCCGAAAACTTTGATTGATTCCGCAGTGCGAAAAAATATAGTTGAGCAAAAAAATAATTTCGCAGGGCGAAAAACATATGTTCCGCAAAAAGGAAAATTTTACTCAGTGCAAACATCCCGTGTAAAAAATGTTTTTCCCCGGGCGGAAAACTTAGTTCGCAAAAACGAAAATTTCCTTAGCGCGGGAAAAATTTTCTCTAAAAAAAAGAAAATGATTTTCATGAATGGGGAAAAATTTTTCCGCAGGGCGGAAAACTTTGGTAGGTTCCGCAAAAAAAAAATTTTAGGGCGGAAAAAATTTTGTGTCTCTAAAAAAAAATCCCCCAGGACGGAAAATTTTGGTTCCGAAAAAACAAAATTTGCCTCAGGGTGGAAAACTTTGGTAGGTTCCACAAAAAAAAAAAATTTAGGGCGGAAAAAATTTTGTCTCTAAAAAAAAAAAAATCTCCCAGGACGGAAAATTTTGTTTCCGCAAAAACAAAATTTGCCTCAGGGCGGAAAACTTTGGTAGGTTCCGCAAAAAAAAAGATTTTAGGGCGGTTACCGAAGATAAGAGTTGTGCTACCATCACACCAGATTTTTCTTAATCCTAGAGAAAATTCTCCCCATCATTTATACTAAAAACGTATTCGATAATAAAATATAAATCAAATAAAAACTTGAGAAGGATGAATAAATATCCACCAGGCTGCCCAGGGGCGTATATAGAAATTTTTTTCGGGGGGGGGGGGCTCGAACTCAAAAAATTTTTCTGCGGAAAATTTTTTTTTTTAAGAAACTATATTTTTTTTCACACGAAATTTTTTGCGGAACATTTTTTCTATTAAGGAACTAAAGTTGTCCATCCTGCGGAAAAAATTTGTTGCGCTTATGTCTGTATATCCCTATATATTTATATGTGTTTGGGAAATTTCGGGGGGCGGGCCCCCCGGCCCCCCCCTTATATACGCCCCTGAGGCTGCCCCACTCAAATAAAAACAATATTTGGCCAAATTGAAAACATTGAATTATTCCAGGTCGTGAACAAACGGATATTTATTAAATAAATGCTTAATACTGTATGTAATCCCAGTGTTGAATAGAAATACAAAAATCTGGTGTGACTGGCGCACAGCACACACTTTCTCTACCTTCGGTAATCGAAAGTTATGTTCTGTGCTTGTCACACCAGATTTTTTTGTGTCGACATATATTTAGTTCCCGACAGTACGGAACATTTGAATTGAAATGTAAAATTTATAAGTATGGGAAAATATTTATATTTTGTTACCATGGCAACCATTTCTCCTATCTTCCCTATGAAATACAAGAGTAAAGTGGTCTTCAGAAGATTTCAATTGCAAAATGAGAATATACATTTTAAAGAGCATCTAAAAAATAATTGATTTTTGAATTTAAAAAAAAAATCGTTGGAGCAAATTTTGAGAAAATCGAAAAAAAACTGAAAAAGTACATCAGTAAAGTACTAGTACTCTTTGGCCGATTTTGATTAAAAGCTTATTTTTCCGGTCCCGGGGAGTGTTTAACTTAAATATAAAATTTCAACCTCGTAGCTCAATTCCTTCATGCTTAAAATTGAACACCCACCCACCCACCCACCCACAGACAGACCAAGTAGCGAAAACCACTTTTTTGGATTCAGGGGGCCTCAAAACGTGAAGATCCATCAAAATCTCGACATCGAATTTTTGACATGAATCCAATACTTTCTCTCTATATATATATATTACATATATACATAGGTAAGAGAAAGTAATAAAAAAATGGTTAGAATATTCTTCTGAAATCAAAGAATAATAATACTTAGAAAGGGAAATGTTTTTATTTGGGTTAATATAATGTTCTATTTAATTAATAGCCTAATAAAATAATACGAGCAAAATTAAAGAAGCATATCTTAGTTTTTTATTGCAAATCCATTCACAGGCATTCTATTTCTAATAAAATCATTTATAATATTTAATAAATAATTAGTTATTTATTCAAATATGATAAATATGAACGTTGACTATGATCTGTCATCAATTATTAAACATTAATTCTAATAAAATACCTAATAAAATTATATCTATTGGTATTTTATATTTAAAAAATATTAATAGTATTTATAAACATATATAAATTAACAACTCACCGTTTCTGAAGTGATTTTTTAATCCACTTTTGAAGAGGAGAGAGCACACTAATTATTGTCAAAACACCAAAAATAGACTGAAAGCAAAGGCTTTAGTGAAGGCGCGAGAAAGAAGGAGCAATGAATATAGAAAAGGAATGAGTCATTTTTTTTTTTTTTTTTTTTTTTTTTTTTTTATTAAAAATAAAATTATAAAAACTTATCTTTTTTTTATTTCATTTACAACGTTAACACTATGAATCTCATATATATACTGATTTACACAAAAAATTTTATAAATAAAACACAAAAAATAGAATATATTAAGAGCGCAATATTTGAAAATTAATAATAATTTTCATTTTTAATTACAGTATTTATTTTAAACAAATAACATTTATTTTTTAGTTTTTTTTTTTATTATTCATTTATTTTTTTTTAGTTGATATTATAAATAACTTATAACTATCTCTCTATCATAAAATTGATTAGATGATGTATCCGAGATCTGATCCCCCCTCCCTCCCAACCTCATTAAAATGTTGCTTTCTGGCTTTTCTAAAATATTAGATTGAATTTCTCCCCCCCCTACCTTGAAAAATAATCAGGTTATGGTACAAGGGAATTTTATTGAAAATGCTAGGTCATGTACTATAAATAATTAGTGTAAGAGAGGTAATAGATGTTTATTAGTTTCAGACCAAGGGCGGATACAGAGGGGGTAAAGGAGGTAATTACCCCCTCTCCCCCCCCCGAGATTTGAAAAAAAATACTTTTTTTTTGAAAAAAATTTTATTTTTAATGTAAAATTTTAAAAATTAATACTTAAAAATTTGATTTGTATTTATATTCTGGCAAACAAGTACAGAATGCAACTTTAAATTAACGAAATTAAGAAATAATAGCGTGCTGTGCCACGAGTCCAGCAGATTCCCCCGCCCAAGAAACACCTCTGGATCCGCCCTTGTTTAAGGCATGGTTAAAAAAAAAATTGATTTGGTCTGTGACATTCTTGCAAGGGCCCAAAAGACGAGAATTCAGCTAATTAATTTGTTTGCTTCTAATTTGTTCATATCTAAATCTTTACAGTCCCCAAGCAGCATTTTCCGTAAGAATTACTAGCATAAAGTTTTTTTTACTTTTGGAGAGGAAAAATGTAGTTAATTAAACTTATTTATGGAACTTTTTAGTAATAATTCCCTTTAAAGTAAATAGCACAGGAAAAATAACGTTATTTTTACTACCAAATTAAACTTCAAAGTTGTCTACCTAATGGTAATATTCATAGGTAAATATTTGGTGAAATTTACTCAAAGAATTTACTTATAAGTTTTTTTATCAAAAGTAAAAATGTTAGTAGCGGTACCGTGGCAAATATTACTTTAAAATAAAATTACTTTGAAGTAATAAAATCAAGTAGCAGCCACCACTTTGTTACGGTAAAAGTGATAAAATTTCGACGTAATTTCTGAAGTTATTTTCCCCTAAAAAAATTAGGTGTTGGCTGTGTCTTCTACACAGCCGGTGGCTTTTTAACGTGACAACGTCTTTTTTGCTTGATTTCAAAATTTTTTTTTCTCTTACCTATATTGAAATATAAAGAGAGAAAGTACCCCAACAGCACAAAATATTGCAGCAATGTTGCAGAAACATTGCGAATCTTGGCAACATTGCAGCGGCAATATTCCAAACTAGCAATATTGCTGTTTGAGCTGCAATATTGCATCAATGTTGCCGCAATATTGTCAACATTGAGCAAGATTGCAATATTCCGTGCTGTGTGGGTATTGTTTTTTTTTTACTAGTAGTTTGTTTTCATAAATAAACATGTGCAAACATTTTCATTGAAACAATATATGACAGGTGTGGCTTTTTTTTAATCCATTAAGAGCGACTTATGCTTAAAAAGTGAGGTTTTTCGAGAAAAAAACTAATTTTAGCGATAATTACTCGGGATTTTTTTATTTATTCTATTAGAGGATTTTTTTCTACACCAAATGACATCTCATTTAGTCTGATCTGATTAGCCGTTCGGAATCTACAGGGGTTTAAATTTTCGAAAAACGAAATCCCGCCGAGTGCTCTCATGCGGTAAAATGACGTCATATCAAAAAAAAGAAAAAAACACCCCGGGGTATTGAACCACTCTTTCTAAAACTATATTTAGATTTAATATAGCTTTTATGGTCACGTCGCTATGCGTTGCACAAGTAGGGCTATTTTTCGATATTTTTTTGCCTAAAAAATGAGGTTTTTCGAGAAAAAAACTAATTTTTGGAGTTAATTACTCGGGATTTTTTTATTTATTCTATTCGAGGTTATCTTTTTGCACCAAATGACATCTCATTTAATCAGATCTGATTAGCCGTTCGGAATCTACAGGGGTTTAAAATTTCAAATTAGAATTTACCGCAGCGCGGTAAAATAAAATGATAGGAAAAAAATAAATGGTGAAATCTTTAGCTGAAAACTCATTCTTTCTAACCGTATATTCCCCATAATTATACCTCTTAAGACAGAGGAGTTATTCAAGCTGATAAACTTTTTTTCGTGCATGTCCCTCTAACATGATTTGTAAGACGTTGTCACGTCAAAACCCTCTAATATGAACCTATAAGTAAGTCTAACCTAAAATAACTTATAAAAATAGCTAAAAGGTAATATTTGTCACTGTAGAGCAGGGGTGGGCAAAAGCCAGCCCGCGGGCCGGATCCGGCCCTTTTGCTTACTTTATCCGGCCCGTTGAAAAATCCCTTTTATGCGATTTTGTTGAAACCAACAGTATAAATAATCAAATATATAAATAATAGAGTATTATAATTTCGAAGAGCCGTAACCATATCACTACTTTTATGTACGCAACATACTAGGTCTGTTCGATTATAATCTTTCATTAACTGATTTATTTAATGACCATTAATTTAATATAATGGATCATATTTCTTTAAAAATTACGTGACATATTTTACTGGGCAAAAATTGTTCGCATGTACACCCAAGTAAGACAATTTATTATTACTATTATCTATTATTAACTGTCAAATTTCTTTGTCCAAATGCTTTAAAATGATACTTAGAGTGTTTTTGCCTAAAAAAACTTCTTGGGCAGGGAAAAACTCCACCCAAAACATTCGGGTGTGGAAAGCGTACGCGGTATAGTCCTGCGGCCCGGGAGACATTTTGAAAATTTCATTTTGGCCCGCGCTTAAAAGTATTTGCCCACCCCTGCTGTAGAGTAAAAATGTCTCTTCAGTATTATTTTTAAGGAATTATTACTATAAAAATAGTCAAAATGACTTAAAAGTGAAAAATAATACTTTAAAGTAATATTTAAATAAAGATGTCGTATTGTATAATGGTTAAATAATAATAACCTGCCAATTAATGAAATAAACAATAATTTTGGATAAATAAAGACCATTACTTACAAACTTATGTAAATTTGTACCTACCAAAATAATTAAACATGATTATTAGCCGTTTTTTTGAAAATGTGGGTTTTATTTATTTTGACATTTATAAAAAAATATTCGTAAAACTACATATTTGTTAGGGCGCACAATTTTATTCGAAGTATAATCATTATATTTATCAAAAAAATTTCGAGCGTTTGTATTTTCTTCCAATCCATGTCCTCTTTCGCCTGTGAATAAAATTTAACATTTTTCGGCCATCTTCTTTTACCATTAAAATAGACATATTTCTTGATAAACTTGCATGATGCCATTTCTTTAAAATAATTTCCGAATATAAACGAATGGAAAGCCGAGGTTCAACTATCGAATAATTGGGAAAAATTACCAAACCTTCACGTAACCATTATGTACCTATTACGAATCTGTAACGTGATTATTACCGTTCCAGCTAAAGTTTTTGTGTGGTAAAAAAGACCACAATCCTATTCCCCACTTTGGGAATTATCCGGTATTCATACCGATATAAATACGTTGCGCTCTCTGGTAAAAATTACTTTAAAGTTAACTTCAAGGTAACAGTGTAGTCATTTAAACTTTAAATGCTGCTTGGGAACCTATCCAAACGTGTTATGAATAATGATTTTTTAATAAATTTTCATTAAACCAAAATATAATTATTTTGGCAATTTACGTTAATATTAATTGAAGAAAATTATTTATCTATAAAAAAAAAAAAAACCATGGAAATTAAAGAATTCCATTCTATAATGAAAAAAATAACAGCTCAAATCAAAATGTACTAAAGATTTGCTCAAATGACTTGGCAATTAAACGTTATTTTATTTTTATTCTCCATTAATTAAAAATAAAAAAAAATCCAACCAGAGAATGGGGGGATTCATTAAAAAAAAGAAAAGAAAAAATCCATAAAAAGATAAAGAGGGAAGTTTTATCTCTTTTGATTTTGGAAAACAAACGAATTGTTCAAATTTTGCTATTAAAAAGGGAAAAAGGAAAAAAAAAAAAAGAGGGAGGCGATATAAAGTTGATATCAGGGATTCATCCTAGAAGAGAGATAAATATTTTTTAAATCCAAATTTTATTCTCTTTTCTAATGAAATAAAAAATTCAATTATATTTTTCCTATTCTATTTTTAAGTTCACTTAAGAGAGTTCTTAAGTTGTTTATATTTCTGTGCATGCGAAGTTTATAAAGAAAGGATTAAATGGCTGATGGAAAAGAAATTGTTTTTTTTCTCTCCTCTCTCTCTCCCTCTCGTTTGCTGAGAGAAAAAGGATTAAAGAAAAACGTCGCTAACTAAAAACAAAAAAATAAATAAATAAGTTTAATTGTATTTTTATAAGTTTGTTCTTTTTAAAATAATTCTAATTATTTTTGCAGCGGGACTTTGAACTCCTGGTTCACCCTGCATTATGCGGGGTATGTTGTTATCTCTTGGCTTTTGATATACTATTATTGGAAACTAAATACTCTAAATTAATGATATAAAAAGAGGATGCAGCCAATAATAAAAAGCATCTATTTTGTTAACACTCTTTATTTCGGAACGTTTCGGCTATGATCAACAAAGCCATCTTCAGCCCTCCAAGCTAGAAATACATACACACATTCATTAAATAATTGTTTTGTTAATAAATCGTCATAATAGTACAATTATATACTCACAGTATATTTTATATTAATAACATACAAAATAGATATTGACAATTTAGATATAATACTGTTCATATGTATTTGGTCGTATGTATTATTATATAATTTTCATTACCCACAAGAGAGTATGAGAATTGAATGCAATAAAATTTAACATTTCGATCTATTTAAATAAATGATTCTTTATAATATAAAAAATTATCAATAAAAATAAAATTATAAAGAATCATTTATTTAAATAGATCGAAATGTTAAATTTTATTGCATTCAATTCTCATACTCTCTTGTGGGTAATGAAAATTATATAATAATACATACGACCAAATACATATGAACAGTATTATATCTAAATTGTCAATATCTATTTTGTATGTTAATAATATAAAATATACTGTGAGTATATAATTGTACTATTATGACTATTTATTAACCAATAACAAATACCAACAATAACAATATGGATACCAAATGGCTTAAATAAGAATGCCTGGACTCCCAATATATGTATATTAATTAATAAAGGATATCGTAAATGTCTTATATGGCCTGAGTTGCCGAAAACACAGTGTGAATGTGTGTGTGAATGAGAAAAAAAGTGTGTGTTAAAAAAAAAAAGAGTCAGAGCTAAGAATTTTTTAACACCTTTGTCCT
Source organism: Euborellia annulipes (assembly GCA_023213315.1). Classification (NCBI taxonomy): domain Eukaryota; kingdom Metazoa; phylum Arthropoda; class Insecta; order Dermaptera; family Anisolabididae; genus Euborellia; species Euborellia annulipes. The sequence continues at coordinate 17,839 of JAKCPI010014922.1, read as the reverse complement.
GAAGATGGGTGACGTTTAGTCCCCGAAACGACAGAGGAAAATTAAATAATTCGGGCCGAAAAGAAGTCTTGTTTTATTTCGTCTTCAGTCTGTATTACGGCCTTCCTCCAAATTGTTTTGGAAACTAAATATTTCTCAAAAAATTCTGGTATGAGAGTACATCAATAATATAATTTTAACAAATTCAATGTTAATTATTTTTAAGATATATGAGAGGGTGTATAATGAGCCCCATACTCGTATATAGGCTGAAACGAGTGGTCTGCAAAATTGTGGAAAGGCGAGGGTCCGCCGTAGGGGAGAAAGCTGGAAGGGATGAAGCCCCTCTAGCCAGTATAATATAAATATTTTAGAACCAGGCTTCGAATTCAATGAAATTGAAAATTTAATTTTTTATGGAATGGCGAGCGTGCGTGCGAATTTCATTTTGCGTGGCGAACACGAACCAACAGACGACAATAACACTAGAAGACGCTTTTGACTAAAAATATGAAGAATAAAATTCCCATCTAAATTTTGTATACAAATAACGATCAAGCAAAGAACATAGAGATTTAATATTAGTACAAAAATATTCAAATGCTATATACATATAGTTAAATAATAAAATTAAAACCCTTTTTACTGTTGACACTTGTCACAAGATTTCAAATTCGCCATTTGAATTCAATGAGAAGAAGTAATAGAGAGAGAGAGAGAGAGAGAGAGAGAGAGAGTAATTTAATCAAATGGAATTGTGTCATATCCAATATGAAATTGTAATTTTGTATACAAGCAAACATGACCGACATTACCATTATGTCTAACGTTAAAATGGAAACTATACAAAGTTGTTAATTAAATGCACGATTCAGAAGAGATAAAAGGATTAATTAATTAGTTGATAATGAGAGAGTGAGAAAGAGAGAATATTTTATAAAAAAAACTTATAAATTTTTTTTTTGTTAATTATATTCATAAGAGAATATGATTTGAGCACAAAGACGTTAAATATACAAAAAAATCACATTTCAAAAGAATTAAAAATCTCATTTTATTTTCACAAAAATAAACTTTATGTTGAAAATGCTAAAGTTTAACGAAGAAACGAAGGGAAGGGCTCCTTCCCTTTAAAAAGAACAACAATCAATCAGAGGGATGTATGTAGAGTAGATGTTGAAGAATAATGAAGAAAATGCAGACAATGTAGTTTATTTATTGAGATTCAGCCCATGGCTAACGTTTCGATCTGAGATTTGGACCATCATCAGAGCTAAAAATATACATTTAATGAAGATTAGCCTCAAGGTTCGCGGGAAAGTTCGGGTCTCGCGGGCATGGCCATCGTTGAAACCCTGAAATTCACGGAGCGTAAACGTTCTCAACTCGTGGCCAACCCTCAACATCGAGCCTTGTTTCTTCTTTAGCGCAAAAAGCAAATTGAAATCTCTACCCGTTTACAAGTTATTATAAAATTTAAAAAAAAAGCTCCAAAGTGAGAATTCAGTGCTTTTAAAGAATTTCGAAAAAAAGCTTCGTAATTGACTCCAAGGCAATAAACGTAATCTATAATACATATCAAATTACAATTTTTTAGGAATAAATCAAAAAAATTATGTTGATATTATTAGGAAATTGAAGAATTCAAAATTTCCTCAAAATGGGGAGGGGGTGGAGGTCAGAAACTCCAAAAAATTAAACAATAATTTTAGATATTCATCTACGGATGCTTTTAGGGAAGAGTCCAGGCATTCTTATTTAAGCCATCTGGTAACCAAATGCCTTAAATAAAATCATCGGACTGGGGTCCGAACTGGCGACTTTTGGTATACGAGGTTAGCATGCTAACCCTTACACCAAGCCCCAAGGGCCGTTTTCTTCTTGTTTCTTTCTTCAACAACAATCAATCACTCAACTAAATCATATGTCGCAAAGTTTTTTTGATGTTACCAAGGGCGGTGCAGGATGAGAAGGCAAAGATGAATGTACAGTCGGCGACCCAAGTGCCGAGGGTGGACCCTTGAGCTTAGGCAAACCTTGTCTTTACAAAAGTAACTTTCCACATTCAATTGCATAAAAAATAAAATTTATTTTAAAAATATTGGTTTGGTTGACTTAAGCTCAAGGCCCCACTTTCGAGCAAATCAGGCACTTGTGGCGCTGATTGTATAAATGCAATCATAGGCGTATGGGAGGAGGGGTTCTGGTGTAACAGCACAGTACACAACTTTCAATTACCGAAGGCAAGGGCTTAATAAAAAAATAAATGAAATATAATGATTTCGTGAAATTAATATTTACTACAATTGCCACTTGTTACCGTTTAGATAAAGCACAAACTGCAGCATATGGTCAAAATTTGATGCAACGAGTCTTAAAATGTGTTATATCCTAAACAACATCTATTAAATCAACAAAGACTAGAAGAGTAGTTTGTTGAGATTAAAACGATATAATCGGCAGCTGACTCACTGAGTCGAGATTTGATTCAAAGGGGTGGGGGGTGGGGTCCTCTCAAATCGATTTTGCTCACACACACCAATTAATTACAAGAGAATATACCCTTTAAAATCACTTCCCGTTTCTAGTGGCCACTTGATGTCGACTTGTTAGCTTCGTTTTATTCGTCTCAAGTTTTTTAAAAGCAACAACATTTTTAAGAATAAAGATATGAAGTCCACTCTAACTCTACTAGACCAAAATTTAACTATCTGTATAAAATATCTTCGGTAGTGCTTGTCACACCAGATTTTTTCGTGTCGAGATATTTTTAGTTTCCATGGCAACATTTCTCCTATCTTTCCTATCAAGTACAAGAGTAAAGTGTGCTTCAAACAATTTCAAAGGCAAAATGAGAATATACATTTACATACATTAATTGATTTTTGAAATTTAATCAAAATCGTTTAAGTGAATTTTAACAAAATCGAAAAACTCTAAAAGTACATCGGTAAAGTACTAGTACTTTTTTTTGTTGAAAAGCTTTTCATGCCACATACCAGAGGGGCGTCTAAATTAAATGTGAAATTTCAACCTCCTAATTCTTTTCTTTCTTGAGATATTTTGTTCACAGACAGACCATGTCGCGAAAACAATTTTTTGCATTCAGGGGACCTCAAAACGTGTAAATCCATCATAATATCAACATTAAATTTTTCACATGAATCCAATACATATGAACTGTTTATTTTGAAAGTGGTTAAGTCCATTAAAAAAAAAAAAAAAAAATGAGATATCACATAATTTATGCTTAAATTAATATAAATTTTCTATGTATAAATAGCTAGTGGTAAATTTCTTTAAAAAATCCAATGTTTTGTACAATTGAAAGTTAGTTGGTAAATAGATTTTTTAATAAACAGATATTTTAACCTTTGATTTTCTGAAACAATAGAAAATGGACTTACACCTATTTCAAAATAAACGGTCGATATATGGGTAAGAGAAAGTAATAAAAAAGAGTGCAACTCGTGGTCACTATTCAATTGTGACCCTCTGAAATTTATTAAATTGTCTTCGTCCCTCCATTTACAAGACATTTTAATAAAAAAAAAAATTTTTTGTTCATTCCCCTTTTTTTTTCATAAATATTCCCGAGGGATTTCTCATTAGACGAAAGTGTTCGTCATACGGTTTGTTTCCCTTTTATTCCAATTTCCCTTTGGCAGACGTGTCCATTTGTCTTCAGGTCTTTAATATCTTTTTACGAATCATCCCACCGGAGACCATATTAAAAAGAGAGGCACGTAGTTGCAAGGGGGGGGATTTTTTTTAAGGGTGAAGAGAAAGGAAAAGGACCTGTACACTTTATACGTCCTCTAACTCAGTTAGTGATATCAAACTGATATGGGGACACATGTGGCGAGGGTTGCTACGGAATACCAAATACCAAAAGTGGCTTGGTTGCTGCTACTGCTTGCTCCCTGCCTCCTCAGAAACAACAATAAAAAAAAAGTATTTCTTTGAGAAGAAATTTTCAGACAAAAAAATTCAATTAAGGAGTAATAAATACGGAATTCACTAAATGCAATTATTAAAACAACTCAAAAATTATCTATTGGGCCTTGAATTTTATAATGTTACATTTGTTTCTGTAAATTGTCTTATAAAAACCACACAGAGTTGCGTTTTTTTGCGGATGTTCGGTATATTGTGTTAAGTTACTCGATAAAACAGATGTTGTTCATTCTTCGTTGGCTACAAATAATCTAAATTTTAATTTAATATTTTCTACTCTGTTCACTTTAGGGGGAAAAGGAAGGGTGCGTGTGCAATGTCAACGCACCTTTTGGGGTGCCGAGGACTTCAAAGGTTGGAAAACACTGCTCTAGAGGGAAAGTCTCGGAGGTGTGTCCACTGCTACTCTAGCTAGCTTTAAGTCAATCTCGCTAGATCTTAGACTAAAGCTAACTAGAGTGCTCTCAATGGTGTGTCCATTATGTAGATTAATGCCGGGTTGCAAGAACGTATTTAACGGTTCGTTAAACGCTTTTGGTGGTTTAAACCTTCCGCTAAATAATTTTGGGTTGCAAGAACGTATTTAAAAGATGATTGGTTCGTAAAGCTATAAATTTAAACTAAAGGTTGAAATTCGGAGCTTTAAACTATAAAGTATCCACTAACCTGATTTGTTTCATTGAAATAAATAAGAATTTGGTGACTATATTATCACGCGAGAGAGGTAAGATAGAAATACATTAATTTAATTGAGTTTTCTTTAGTTTCTGAAACGTATTAAGCGATATTATTCATTATTATAGATATTCATCTGACGAAGAGAAAAAGTAGGTTATAGTTTATTCCCCAGTTTCTTTATAATTTAACATCTGACAGTCAGAGCAACCAACGTATTTATTATTTTTTATTTTACGATATTTAAATATTTAAACATTTTTACTTTCTCGTATAGAGAAAGTTATGTAATCGTAAAAAAATTCGACTTCGAGATTTTGATGTTTCTCCACGTTATAGACCTCCCTGAGTCCGAAAATACCATTTTGGGCATTATGTCTGTGTGTGTGTGTGTGTGTGTGTGTGAAACACGATTGCTTAAAAACCAAAGCAGCTAGATGGATGAAATTTGGTATATGCTCCTTACACTAAAATTGTAGATTTCTATCAACTTTTGGAGTAAATACGTCACTTGGAAGTAGTACTTTACCTAATAAGTTTTTTCAAAAATTTTGAAATTTTTAATTTTTTTATTATATTATGATAAAATACTCAATTTTAATAAGGTTTTATTCTTTGACATTTTTTCGAAAACTGAATAGTTTTTGAAATAATCAACAAAGAAAAAGACACTCCCTGGGGAGGAATCCAACAAGTGAACGATTAAAAAAATGTAAATATAAACAAATGAAAATTATATAATATATATTGATTTATTGAATTTTGTTGCGAATAGTGTAATACAATTTATTATATATATCCGGGGACAACTCTCTATGATATATAATATTAATGGTATGCAGATAAATTTTTGAAAAATCTGTAAAGGTAAGCTATAATGCGTTTCTTACCAAAATATAATAAAATATATATTTATATTGTATATAGGTATAAAATATTGCGAATAGTGTAATACAAATTATTATTAATATACGGGGACAACTCTCTATGATATATTAATGCAGATTAATTTTTGAAAAATCTTAAAGGTAAGATTTAATATTACCCGGTTGCACCGCACGAGTTAAGTCTTGTTTAGCGTTAAGTGTTACTTAACTTTCTAAATTTCCTTCTACCCTCTTGCAAAGTCAAGTTTAAATATCTAAATCGTATCGTAACTAAAATTTAAGCCCCTGAGTTTGAAAAGAATTACTTAATGTCTGTTCGTCTGTCAGTCACGCATTATCTGGGCAACTTCAAATTGAAATTTCGAAACCAATTTCATATCCTTAAAGAGGACCTTCTAGGAATTATAGGAAAATTATTTTCGTCCCGAAATTTCAATAACTCTGAGCCGGCTAAGCTGTGGATTACGGGGGTCCGAAGTCTCTTAAGAGTAGGAAAGTGGGAAAAAATCTCACGCTACAGACACAAAGGGTCTAATTAGATGAGTTCTGAGGTCCTTAAAATGAAGATTTCTCCGACTTGCTAGCCCGAAACCAAAAATCTAATTTTAACTAAACAAAGTGCTGCAAGAGTTTTATCTCTGACTAGCCTGCCTTCGGCCCCCTGGACCCCCCACCAGCTGGCTCGGGCGCGCCTGCGGCGGACCCTCGCCTTTTCTTAATTATGAAAATAAAATTATTATTACTACGCACTCAAACCCAGTGCCTGCTTGAGAATTTGATTACATTCAAAGAATACAGACAGACGGACACTCTGCAATTATTATATATCGATTACTAGCTTACAAACGCTTCGCTTCGCTCGCTCTTGTAAGCTAGCTGGGGGGCTTTGCCCCCAGACCCACCAGACCCACCCCAGACTTCCGGATTTTTTTTATGACTTAACGTCTTCTTTTATGACTTAACGTCTTCCTTTGTGACTTAACGTTTCGTTCAACAAACATGTTAGGCTCCGGTTCGCCTGTGGCGAACCCTCGCCGTTCCTTTTTTGCCATTGCCATCCAGGAAAAAATCAAAAATCCACAAATATATATTTTTTTATATTTATTTCTTCTCTAGGACTTGTATTTATATAGATCGTCTTTCTACTACACTTTGATAATGGCATTGACAATGCATGATAGGCTGCTTCTTGAGCAGACATTAAGTTACTATTCAGAAAGACATTAGAAATTATTCTAAATTTATCTTTGATACTTTTATTTCCTTTATTTGCATCCGATGCTGCATCTCTTAATAACTTAGACAATCCACTATCTACTTTACTTACATACTTAATTATGTAGGAAGCAATTCCATATTCTTCTAGTACATATTGTAGGTCCATGTTTGATTCAAATAAATGCAAAATATCTCTATTATATCCATTTATATTGACTTCTGTGCTTTTTCTTTTTAAAAACACTTGTGGCCTTTTTAAAGAACTTCTAATGGCATTAATATATTCTTCCTCACTAATATTTAAATGATTGAGGATAGCTTCAAATGGAACATTCTCTCGGTTGTTTGAAAAATGAAACATTTGTTTCCGTATTGCTGTTAATTGTTTTTTATGTGATTCGTTAATATCTTCTTTGCCAAGAGGTTCTAAAATTAATGTTCTAGGCATGACGGGTATTGGAAAATTAAACCTACACTTCTTTTTATTCCGAGTACCTTTGTAACAAGTGTGAGAATGTCTATGTACTTGTAGCCTTATGTAATAGTCATTTTCCTTGTATTCGCAACTAATGAATTTATCTATGAAATCAATGCAAGCTTGTATTGAATTTGAATTTAAAGAATCATACATTGGTGGATCTTTAAGCCATAAAAATATGTGTTCATGAGGAGATCCCCTTTGTTGAAACTCAACACGTTCATATGAATCTTCAACAATGTATTTTCCGAAAATGAATCTCTCTTCTTTCAATAACAACATTAACTTAGACATTTTATAGTTAAAATATCTTGCACATGTTACTGGATCGTTTTTAATTAGATTCGTTTTTTGATAATCGTTTAATGCATTGGCTTCTTCCAATGTTATAGATGATCCTTGTAGCAGTGAAAGAGTTTTTAATAATTCAGGCCATTTTGTTTCGCCTGCAGAAATTGTTAAAAAAATTGTCGGTTTTCCTAATTGTCTAATTGTTGCCATCAACTCTTTTTTCGGCTTTCCCAATAAGAAGGTGATGATCTAATCTGTCTCAAGATTTTATATCCTTCATCGAGTTTTATTAAATTATCAAGATAATTTTTATCTAAGGCGTTTTTAACTTTCATTCCTGCTGTCGTTTTCGTTTTTCGCAAAGACATGTTTATGCTTGCTAAACATGTCATTTCTAATTTCTTTTTTGCCATAAATAATAACCGTGCTGGAATACACGCCCGTCTGTCTCTGTGTCGAATTTCAAACTTGACCCTATCAGTGTAACTAAATTTTTGTGGAGTATTAAGTTTGTGACCGCAATATATTTTAGGAAAACATAATTCATCAATGTCACTAATTGCATGCCAAGGAACTGGCAACCTGCCTTGTCCGGGAGCAATTACTTGGACATTATCTACAATTTCTTTATTACGATCAAGTAATAAAACTTCTTCATCCCATTCATCACAGGTTTCTTCTTCATATCCATCTTCACAAAAATTACTATTTTCTATAAAATATTTTTTTATAAATTCACTATAGGATAATTCGTTTAATTCTTCACTCTCCTCTCTGTCATTATCATCAACTATAAAATCTACTGTACCAGTAATATCTTGCTTTTCGTATCTTTCTAAATATCTTTTATCGACACTAATATTGTACTCCATATATAATGGAGTTTTTACTAAATAATTTAAAGCACCACGAACAGCGGCTGGCCGTACGGTTTCATATAAATAGTGTGATTTATGCATCATATGGCGCTTCAGCTTTATCTGTATTGTTGCTAAATTATTAAATGAACGTGGTAAAACTTGCATCATATCATCAATATCTATTGGAATATTCACAACACTACCTTTCATTCCAATTTGAGGATTTAAAGCATAGGATTTAAGCGGTCTCAATTGCATAAAATTTATATACGGAGCAACCATTCGTTCTTCCAAAACTGATAAACATTTTAAACTCTCAGGTATGTCTACAAACTTCAAACCGTTACTCGTAGCCATTTTTGGTACATTTCCTTTGCTAGCATGACGACAGCAGGTGGTACATATAAATTCAGAAGTATAATTATATATTCTCTCAGTAAATTTTTTAGAATATTTTTCACAAAATTTTTTGAAATTATATTTTACAACGGAATGATTAAAGAATAATCCTTCACAGCAACAACAAATTTTATCTGGCATGGAACACCGATCTTTAATAAATTGAAGCTTCAATTTATTATTACCGCAATCATTGGCTCTTAAAGTATTGTAATAATTTTCTCTACTTCTAAAGAAATCAACATTTCTTCTATCTTGTTTAGATTTTCTGTCACAAGATAGTTCCTTTTTACGATAAACCGCATCTGTTCGTCTTGACTTCATAGTTTTATTATTTTTTTCTCTTTCTGCATTTCGATATGGTTCTTGGCTCCTTAAACGTATCATTCCTTCTGCATTTCTAGCTCTTTCTGCATTTCTATAAGGTTCTTCATTCCTTAAACGTTTCATTGCTTCTGCATTTCGAGCTCTTTCTGCATTTCCCCCCTATAAGATTCTTCATTTCTTAAACGTTTCATTGCTTTAGCATTATTTTTTCTTTCTTTTTCACTAAATTCTTCTTTAGATCTTGTCAAATTCATTCTTAATCTATTTTTATTAGTTTCAATATTTTTATACGAAGTGTTTCTACGTATTTTTAAAATAGCTTGCTTTTTGTTTCTTTCTTCGTTGTGAATCACTTTGCTTCTTAACTTTCATTATTGATTTGCTCAATATTATATATTTTAATATTTCTTGGTAAAGCTAATTTGTTTCGGATTTCTATAAAAATAACAAAAATATAGAATAGGCGAAAAAAACATTTATGCCCAGTTGCACCTTTCGACATTTAAACCGCTCTTAATTAGTTGTTACTTAAATTAAAGAGTATTTTAAATGGCTGTTCGTTCGCTACAGCACAAAGGAAAGGAAGTTTTTTTTGTGGATTTTTCGATTTTTCCCTGGATGGCAATGGCAAAAAAAGGAACGGCGAGGGTTCGCCACAGGCGAACCGGGCCTAACAGGTTTGTTGAACGAAAACGTTAAGTCACAAAGGAAGACGTTAAGACATAAAAGTAGACGTTAAGTCATAAAGAAAACGTTAAGTCATAAAAAATCCGGAAGGCTGGGGGGTGGGTCTGGTGGGTCAAATGGGGGGCAAAGCCCCCAAAGCTAGCTTACAAGAGCGAGCGAACGAACAGCTATTTAAAATGTTCATATTCATTTAACCAACGCTGGCCTGATGAAGTCACAAAAGACGAAATCGATCGCCAAAAGATTTAATTAATAATAAAAAAGATAATATTCACATCTGCTGTTTTAATCTCCACCTCCTTAATTACAACAACTGCAGACATGAAGTAATGCATATATCATAAGTTTGATAATATTTTTCGTCTCAAGATAGCTAAAAAATCGCAGATTTCAGTGCCTAATTTTCAAAAAAATTTTCATTACCCAGACCACCCAGAAGTCGTCTATCCGAATCTGGCCTCAATAAATTGTGGTAACCCTATGTTTAGGGAATTTTGACAAATTTTTAAATAACTTTTTTTATTTAAAAAAATATTATAAGCTATGTGTAAATGTTTCAAAAATTGTCGGCACGAAGGCCACAATAGCGTTTTACAAATTAGAAAAAAACTTTTAGAGGTGGGGGGGGGGGGGGGGAGGGGGCCGCATTATTAAGTGGCCCGGGGCCCGTCAAGTCTGTCTGCGGCCTTGATAAAGACTATTTATATGTATTCTAAATGTTTTTAATACTTTTTTACTAGTATTATATTATAAGAATAAAAAGATTTTTAACTTTGCCCAGCAACCATAGGTTGGGCAGGTAAAGTTAATGTAATCGTAAAAAAAATCGAAATTTTTCTGAAGCTGCCAAAATGCGTTTTGAGATCCCCTGAATCCATTTAAGTAGTTTTTGGAATGATGTCTGTGTGTGTGTGTGTGTGTGTGTGTGTCTGTGGTAATTTTTTTCGTCAACTAAAACTCAAAAACTATTTGTTCAATTGTTTTGAAATTTTGCACACATAAACTAGAGGTAAAGGTCAAGAACTGAAAAGCTTTTGGTAAACATCGGACCATTAGGGGGCGCTCTAGAGGGGGCCAATATTTTTTTTCTTACAAAACCTATAGTTTTTTTTATATATTCAGAAACTAGACTTTCTCCCGAGTAAAATGATGTATATTTGTATTCTAATTTGTCATAAATTTGTTAAAAATCATTTAAATTCGAAAGTTGTGCATAGCAACAGAGCAAAATCAAAACAAATAAACAAACGCGTTGCGTTATTTCTTTGAATAATGGGTGGGCAAAATTGTGCGCTCGTCTTAGTCCGACCCTTTATTTTTCTTGTTATTCCATTTACTAGTAAATAAGTATGAAAAGCATTTAAAGTATAATAGATAACTTTAAATGTCCCTTCATTCTCTTTCTAAATGTTTTTAATTATTTTTTTTCATACTCATTCTGGTTTATTTTTTATATATGTCATTTTGTATTTTTTTATTCTTAACTATACTTAACAGAGTGTATATGTGTTGAGACTTCTATTTGATGCTCTCTCATTTGTTTGTTGATTTGTTTCAGCCGACCTCGTCTCGTTGCCAAGTGACACATGAAGAGATGCTGTAACAAAAGAAAATATATTTAATTAATTATATTCTAAATATTAAAATATTATAATTATCTATTTTTTCCTACGTTAAATACTGTATCTTAATCAAAGTTAATATTTTATTATCTACCGACAGGGATGGGCGTTAATCAGTTACATGTATTTGAAATACAAGATACCAAATACAATATTAATTGGTATTTTGTAACTCGTTACAGCATAGGCAAAATAATTGGTATCTTGTATTTCGTTACATTTTTTAGTAATTGGTATCTGAAATTCGAGATACCAAATACTTTCTTTTTTTTTTTTAATTGCCGCCGTATAAAAAGTCTTGCAGAGGGAGCTGAAATTTTTCCAATTTATTTAATATTACTGTATGTAATCGTCGTGTGGGTTCTCTGCTCCGAATCTTACAATTGTTAGTAAAAACCAGTAAAGAGAAGTCAATCAAACCGCCAAATTTTCACTCTTCGTTAAAAAACTTTTTTGCTTTCTTCTTTCAACCATCTCTCAACGACTAAATCTTTGTTCTTCTGTCCCAGTTTAAAGATTGTTTTCATTTGCGGGTTTATTCATTCTCCATCAAGGTCCAGATTATCCGACAAAACTTTTGAAAACTTGGTTTTTTTTGAAGCCTTTTCATATTTTTATAAATAAATTTTTTTTAATATCATGATTAATTTTATTGTTTTCGATTTTCCAAAGGTATTTTCCAATAAGCGTTGGGCGAATTGTCTACTTTACTTTGTCTACGCGTAGACAATGTATGTAGACAAATGAACAATATCCATGTAGACAAAGTAGACAATGTAGACAATTAAAATTTAAAAATTTGGCGGGACTAACAACACCATAATTTTTTATGTATCGTCATAAATATAATTTTTTGATACTAATATACACGAAATCAATAGGTAAAGAGTGATTTTACAATTTTTCTATTCTCGCTTAAAGTTGAATATCATATATAGCGAGATATTGAGTGAAAAAGAAACATCTGCCAGCGTTGATAATGGCGGTATTCTTAATTTTAAGTGACTTTTATTTGAATTAGATATTAGAAGCTGTATTATGCAGAGTTTTTTTTTGCAAAAAAGACACACTGCAACATATTATTCATTTTGTTTCCCTAATTCAAATTTTAATCAATTAAAATGTCTGTTTATTGGTCTCCCGCGTTTAGACATTTTTATGTATATGAATTTCTAGGCTGTTTCTAGAAATGACAGATCACTGATCTGAGATGAGAACCAATGAAAACAAGCGTTGAGCCATTTGTCTACATTGTCTACGTCTTTGTCTACATTGTCTACTTTGTCTACGCATTTGTCTACGTCATGAAGTAGACAAATCAAAATATGCTTAATTTGCCCAACACTGTTTCCAATATAAGTTTAGCTGCCACTTTCCTAAACTAAATTTATTTAAGGTTCCAGAATTACCCCACCAAAAAGAATTTTAAAATCAAGGAAAAATTTGTTTGTAATTGGTATTTTCAATGTATTTGAAATACGTAGTTGGTATCTTGTATCTCGTTACACAAACCCGTGAATAATTGGTATCTTGTATTTCGTTACAAAAATCTGAAGTAATTGGTATTTTGTATCTCGTTACTCAAAATCTAGTAACTTGCCCATCCCTGTCTACCGATGGCTATTTATATTGAATAAAGATTTTTTTATTTTTTAATAATAGTTTTTAATTTTAACCCAAATTTCCTTTCCTAATGAATAAAAACAGTGAAATTAAATATAAAATTATTATATTATTCTTACAAATTCTCAACACATTATTTTTAATAAAAATTTGTCTCCCTTTAAAAGTAAATAATTGAATGAAATTTATAAAATTATAAATGTCTTTTCATTCTTGATCTTACTAGTAGCAGGTTTAAATATTAATATTAAAATTAGTGAAATGCATAAGTAAAAAAAGATTTTTTTTTTCTGGAAAATGGGTACCGGTATTCTAAATTTTTTTAAAATCATTTAGTCGAACGCAAAGTATTAGAAAACAGTAAAAATTTTTGAAATATTTTTCACTAAACTATTAATTGAATAAACATTTTCCAGAAAGGGGGATTTTTTTACACTTTTTTTTAAGGAAAAAATATTAATGATATTAAAGATGTACACCCTATTACACCCTCTGGTTTGTAGTTTTCAGACAAAGGTTAATTTTATAAATATGTTTTAAGAAAGAAAATATAAAAATAAAATGTTAACTCTTTATGCAAGTGAAATATGCAAATTATAAATACCTTTTAATTGTCGAGAGAGTGGGTGTGTGTGACGTTTTATTCTCACTAATAGAATCGCAATAGAAGGAGGCTCTTTGCAGAGAGGCGAGTTCAATCGACTGGCCCCTTGGCCCCCTTGACGCAGATGCATTTGCTTTTTTTTCCTAAGGCCTCACTTCTGAAACAAAGAAATTTTTATTTATTAAGTTTATCATCCTCTTCTATCATCATATTTTAAGTATTCAATAAAGATTATTTGATTAAATAATTGTTTTATTTTCCCGTAATCCTTTCCTTTCTCATGTTTAAATATAAAAGTATATTAGTATGTTTATCGAGTATTTAGCTTAACTTCAAATGGGGAATTAATACAATTTTAATTAGAATTTTCACCTCAATTCATTCAGACAATGGATAATAATTTATTTTTTTTTTAATTAAGTACTTGATTTGTTTCTAATTTGATTTAAAGGTATAATAATTCTTTTTTGTCCAATTTTTTTAAGGGTTTGTTTCTTTTTGATAATTTGTAAAATTGGTTGAACAATATTTTTTTTTTTTATTTTAACAAATCTTTCTATTTAAAAAAAAAAAATGAGTGATTTTTATGGAAAATTTTTTAGAAAAGAATAGATGAGTATATTCAAGTAATTTGCCCCATCCATCCCTCTCGACATATTTAATTATTAATTGATAAGGGATGAAAAATGGAGATTTTTTTAGAAAAATTAAGAAATTTTGAATGCCTGTTATTATATATGTTATATTTTTTTGTCTGTTCCCTAAATGATAAATAATTTTATATAATTTATTTGATTCTCTTTTAACCCACCACCACCAGAAATAACCACCCCTATTACTACATTACATTACCGATCGAAGAGAAAAAACTTTTTATTAGATTAGACAAAAAGTAATTATTATATCTTTCACATTACAAACAAATCAAGTTCGTAGCTAGTTAAAAAAAAAATTAGCGTAAAAACAAATTAATAAACAATACTTTCTCTCTCTATATATTTCACATATAGGGTAAGAGAAAGAAAAAATCATCTGAATTGTTTAAACTTATAATTAGACGGGGTGAGTGGAGAAACTGTTTAAGAAAAGAATGCATTCAGACAGTGAAGAAAAAATTCCACCTCTAAAAATCACACTTATTACTATACCACTGACGAGAGATAAAAGTTAAGAATTTCTATTTTCAATTATTTAATAAGAGGTGATTTACGCCCTTTCCACCCTGGGATACACGACTCCATCATAGCGTTGTATTTTATTTAAAAATTGGATAATTTTATAAGTATATTTTAAGAGAGAAAAAAAAATTGAAAATAGAAATTAAATTCGTTAAGCAAATGAGATATGAAAAGATTCATTACCGTAATAATAAGAAGAACAGTCGGGGATTAACGAGTTTGGTGGATGAACGTCTTATTTGCACACACAATATAAAAGAAAATAAACACACGAGAGAGAGGAGCCCAAAACGACTGACTGAACAATAAAAGAAAATATAATTAGCTGCTCTCTCTTTTTATTCTCCTTCTACTACATCAATTAACCAGCTATATAAAAAAACCTCCAATACATTAATTAGAAAGGCCTAATAAAAAATTGAGTAATACTGTATTTACTTGATGAGAGAGAAAGAGAGGGAGGGAGGGTAAGTTGTTTCTGCTTAAATTTTTAAGACCTACTTTACACACTCACCCTTAAATAACAAATCCCCTATTAAATAAATCGCTAAAGAGGTTGCAATATTTTTTTTTATATTCGATTGCGAAATGTTATTAAATGACAAGTTGTTTTTTTCTATTAGATAAGGGATAAAAACAAAATCCTGTGATATTTGGGCAAAATTCAATAGAAATGAAGAATATAATTCAATGTTTTTTAACTCCCTCCATCCCACTTGGCATATTTAATTATTAAAGAAGGAAATTCAACTCAAATTATCAAACCTGGATTAGTTAAACAAGCAATCAAAACAATCAAAAGTAAAAAAGCTCCTGGATTTGACAAAATAATGCCTGCACTTATTAAATATCTACCCCGTAAAGCTATTCTATACTTAAGTAGAATGTTTCAAGCCATGGTGGAGCTTAAGCATTTTCCAGCAACTTGGAAAAAAGCGGAAATAATCCCTATAAGGAAACCTGGAAAAGATCCAAAATTGCCTGTGAACTATCGATCCATCAGTCTTTTAACAATCGTAAGCAAACTGGCTGAGAAATTCATACTCAAGTGGTTAGAGAATGAAACAGAGGCTCAAGATTCTCCCGAAATTTCAATTTGGATTTCGAAAAGGATATTCCACCTGCCACCAAATTGCCAGAGTAACAAAATATATAAAATCCCACCTTGCATCAAAAAAAGCAACAGGAATAATTTCCCTGGACATACAAAAGGCCTTTGATAGCGTAGACCACCTCTCGCTAATATACAAGCTCTGCAAGTTCGGTTATTCCTCAGCGCTGATCAACCTGATATACAGCTTCTTAGAAGATCGATCCTTTAGAGTGAAGGTGGAAGATGAAGTTTCAGAATGGATGCCGATCAACGCCGGGGTACCACACGGAGCCCTTCTCTCGCCTATTCTGTATGCGATATACACAAGTGATTTGCCCCAAGACCCATTTCTACAAATTGGACAATACGCAGATGATATCTTTCTGTTTTATTCACATAAAAATTACAAATGTCTCAGAAACAGATTAGAGGACGCAACTGACAGACTGCTGAACTACTTTAAAACCTGGCGACTAAGCATAAACACGGACAAAAGTGAAGTTTTACTTGTAACAAGAAAACGAAAATATTTACATTCAAATATTAAAGTAGGAAACACTACATTTGTAGCGGTGGCAAAAATGGCTGGTGGCCTAATGCCAACAGTTCTTTTAAATAAATAAATAAATAATAATACTACATTTAACTGGCAACGGACTTTGAAATACTTAGGAATGACTCTAGACAGACGACTAACCTGGTCCCCACACTGTAGCCTGATCATAAAAGGAAGAGCCGCCCTTGCTTTGCTTTGGCCTCTTAATAGAAACAGCGCCTTACCCACGGACCAAAAGCTGACTTTATTATACAAAGTTATGATAAGGCCACTGTTGACATACGGAGCTGCAATTTGGACAGACATGACATGCAGGACAAATATAAAAAGAATAAGACAATTTGAAAACAAAATTTTAAGGCTAATAGCTGACCCTCCGCCAGGAATTTACAATGAAGAAATTAAAGTTGGACTGGACATGACAGACCTAATAACATACTTGGGCAACATAAAACAAAATTTAAACAGAAGGCATTGACTCACCCAAATGACCTAATATCGAACATCTACCATTTAGACTGACCAAACAGACCGCATATACAGACCTTTTATTTTTTATATTATTTTTGCTAATTTTATTTTTTATTTTTATAATCAAAAGGACATGAAGGTTTTTCCCAGAAAACTGTTTTTTTTTTTTTTAATAAGCAAAACTGATATAGAGGGGGGCTACCTCGAGGTCAGCGGTCAACAAGATGAAATCAAATTTAACAGCTAATGTATGCATGTAATTTTAAAAGAATAAAAATATTCATAAATAAAAATATTTAATTATTAATTGACAAGGGATGAATAATTGAATAATGTTTATTTACCTGAGGAAGAGAAGAGAGAGATTGAGATGTTGCTGCTGAACCGAAATGCGAATTTCTAAAGTCCGAGCCCGAAGGGCTTTAAGCGCGGTGAGTGGAGTGACGGGGAGTGCAGTCATCTTTAAGTGGGCAGCGAAAATCTGTAACAAGGGATAATAATACAAAATGTCATTTCTTCTTTGATTTTTAGACCACCTTTTAATATTATTGGAAAAATAAAGTGATTCAAATATTAAGCTCACCAAATAGAAACTCTAAATAACGTTGAGTTCATCTGGCTGCATTAACGACAAGAAGCATCTGGTAAGGAATTCTGAAATTAAAAAAAAAAAAAATTAATCTCTATAAACAAACAAATAGATAGTTAAAAAAAAAATTAGTTTTAATTAGTGATTAGTGAATTTATATTCGATAATATCAAGTCAATATGTAAATATATATATATATATATATATATATATATATATCCATACTCAATAAACTATATCTCATTTAAACATTCATTTAATCCAAAGTTTCCAAAAAATTAAATTAAACTAAGAAAAGAACAAAAATATATAATATTAAATAGGCATTACCTTATATATATTTTT